>CAJQZN010039834.1:0-45589 GCA_907164685.1 Colias eurytheme
TATTCATTAATTAAATTTTAATGTTCATAAAATTTTCTTAATTAAGCTAAATTTATATTTTCTTCTGTGTCCCTTGTTTCACTAGAGGTAGAAGGAAGGTACTGATTTACCAAGGATGGTGATTCATAAGAACTTCTCAAGTGTGAGGATGTTGTAGGATATGCTCTTTGAATATTCTTGTTACAAAAATTGTCACATATATCAGTATCGTCTGTTAGTTTTTTTAATAACCCTCTGCGTAAAACATTATTTATTATAGATTCCGCATAAATGGCCTGTAACGGATCCATTTTGGCTAATTTTTTGGCCATATTTATTCCAGCAACATCATACTCCGAAAGTTCAGAGCAGACTTTATAGAACTCTGCCTGGTAGTTGGTTGTAGCCTTCCTTTTATTTCTTTGAGGTGTCGCCGCTTCAGTCGAAGTAGCTTCAGCCTGAAAAAATATAAAATTTAATTGTTTCACTTTTTAGATGCCGTCTACGAAGGAAGAATGGATTAAGATAGCAAAGGAATTTGAAACGAAATGGCAATTTATCAATTGCGGGGGAGCCATGGATGGCAAACACATACACATTGTGCCGTTACCGAATTCCGGAGCCGTTCACTATAATTACAAAAACTTTTATAGCATCGTATTGCTGGCCTTAGTTTTTCCTATTTATGAGTTCATTTATGTCGATGTGGGTAAAAATTGAAGAATGTCCGATGGTGGGGTATTAGAGTATACAGATTTTTATCGTAAATTGAAATCAGGTGAACTTAATTTTCCAGAAAATAATGAAACTATTAACAACTTAAACTTCGTCGTTTTGGGCGATGAAGCGTTTGGATTAGAATCAAATTTTCTTAAACCATATTCCCAGAGAACTTATTACGAAAAAAGGATTTATAATTACAGACTATCAAGAGCTCGTAATGTAGTTGAAAATGCCTTTGGGATTATTTCAGCAAGGTTTAGATTATTACCCGCCCGATTATTATAAAGACCCAACAATATATGTTATGTCATCCTTGCTATTTGCACTTAACATAATTATTTGTGCAAACACAGTAACTCATATTCAATTTCTAGCCTCACAAGGGGCGACGCTATAACAGACACAATTCAACATGGCGAGACAGTTGAAAATTCTACTTCATTAATTAATCTTCAAAGACGTTCCAACGTTCATATGAGTTTAGAAGCCAAACGAAACAGAGACCAATACAAAACTTATTTTAATACAGATGGAAGTGTTGAGTGGCAAGATCGTATGGTCTCAAATGGAAGAGCTTAAAAGAGTACCTAGATTAATTATTTTACTTGATTAAAAAATACATAACTGTAATAATAAAACTAAAGTAGGTAAGTTGTTTCCCTGCTTTGATGGGACTGAATATATCTTTAGCGATACGCGGGTGTACCTATTATTATTACACCTCTGCCCACTCCTGCGGGCTACAACGGGCGTGGTGATAAAAAAGTAAGATGTTTGACTTGTAATGTTACTAGACTGTACTGTACTATACATACTTTACTATAAATAAAAATGATAAAGTTCACTTACGATTTTATTTAGTTGCTCATTTCCGCCAACAGTATTTTCTTCTTCCTGAGCCGAAAGAACATCGTGATGAAGATTTTCGTCACTTATAATCTCATTCTTTAGATCTTCATCAATATTTGATATGCTATTGGTAGGTACTTCTTGGTCCTTAGTAAAAAGCATATAGTCAAAGTACCAGAGGGAAGATTTGTATAAGTCCTCTGTTCCTCTTCCACTACGCTGGCTGTCTATAACTTTTTTCAATTCCTTTCGGAACGAGCCCCTTAAACTTTGCATTTTTTTTACAACAAAATCACGATTGGCGTCAATAAAACCTTTTTCTTTACAAAAGTCGACAAGTTTTTTATATGCTTGGTCTTTTAAATTCTTGTTTTTGTACTCCACCGATTTAATTTTCCAGAGACATGGGAAAGATCTGTATAAAGTAATAAGCTCCAATACTAATTCCTTGCTCCACGTGCGTATGTCCGCCATCTTATTCGTGCGCGAAAGAATTTATGTTCAAAGGCAACCACAGTACAATCGTGAGTGCGATTGCGCGCACGACTGATGAAGTGATGCTGTGATGAGCGCGGCATGTGGTCTATCCTTCCGCTACATACGCGCGCTCTTTCACGCACGATTGCTGATTCATGCGCGATAGAGTGTGCGTATAAATAAGGCCGCTATTGTTTATATATTCCTATTAATATTATAAATCAGAAAGTTTGTGAAAAAACTACTGAACCGATTACAATGAAATTTGTTATATAGGTAGGTGAAGTTTAAGAAGGTAGCGGAAATTTTTATCCCATCGGAACAGGAACTATGCTATTTCTTTGAAAATGCGGGTGAAGCCGCGGGCGGGAATCTATTTTTTTATATAAAAATTGTGCCCCTAATCGATACAAACCTCTAGTCGATTTAGAATCCTACTTCACGGATAATCCTCTATTCGTTTTACTACGAAATGTATCATGAATCGTGACGATCGATACTGTAACAAGATAGCATTGTGGGGCTTCAGAGAGGCCAACGCAAAATATTACTTATTACATGCTTATTACCTTACTGCTGAGTGGTTGAAAGTTAAGGTCACTCAAAGAAAGTTGATGATTCGAATCCATTTAGTTACGAGAAAAAAAGAACATACCAGCCGAATTGATAACCTCCTCCTTTTTTTGATGTCGGTTAAAAATGATACTAAATTGCTACAATTGAAGATTGATTTTCTCGAGCTATAGCAGTACAAGGTATAGTAAGACGATAGTTTGATAGACATACATAATTATTAATTAGTTAATTACCTAACCTTAAATTCAAGCTTTTATAATAAACTAGCGGTCCGCCCCGGCTTCGCCCGTGGTATATATTTACGTTTTCTCTACATAAAAACCATCCTCGTACTTCAAGAAATATAATAAAAAAAGAATTATCGAAACCGGTTCAGCCGTTCTCGAGTTATGCGCTTACCAACACATTTTGCGATTCATTTTTATATATAAGATTTTAATATAAGTCTAAATAGCTGGTAAGTGGATACAACATCATTTTACAGCCTATGTAATTACTGATTTTGTTGATTTAAATTAACATTGTACAATTTATTGCAAATAAAAAAGGAATTGTCATCTTGCAAGAGATAGATATTATTTAATAAATTTTCTAAATATTTTTTCGCGAATATTTTTCACGTTTATATAGGCATTTTGTGCAAAGGGGTAATTTTATAGTTCAAGTAACAATAACAATAACAAACCGATATTCGAGAATCGAGGTCAAAATATTCCATTATTAAATCGCCGTCAAATATTAAGTTATTGAAACAACAAATTCATTTTTAACTATACTGTGATTTCAAAAGTTTTCCGGGATAAAACCTATCCTATTGTTAATCTAAGTTATCCTCTATATGTGTGCTAAATTTCATTGTAATCGGTTCATTGTATCAGTAATATTTGCGTGAAAGATAACAAACATACACATACATCCATCCTCACAAACGTTCGCATTTATAATCTTCTTTCTTATATATAAAAATGAATCGCAAAATGTGTTGGTAAGCGCATAACTCGAGAACGGCTGAACCGATTTCGATAATTCTTTTTTTGTTATATTACTTGAAGAACGAGGATGGTTCTTATGTAGAGAAAACGTAAATATGTACCACGGGCGAAGCCGGGGTGGACCGCTAGTTTTATAATATTATTAAGTTGGATTGCTATACTGTTAGTATATCATTTATTTGGGTACAACAAATTATTTATGATCTTCTTCGAAACCTGACGCTCATTTGAGATGGGCGGGCGGGCGCCCGGGCGGTCCATGGTAACGACCAAAAAAGTCATATCTATTATCATAAAAATTAAAAATCTAATAACCAATACTTATATCCTTCTAATATTATAAATGCGAAAGTTTGTGAGGATGGATGAATGTATGTTTGTTACTCTTTCACGAAAATCTACTGTTCGGATTTGGATGTGTACAGTTATAAAGATAAGATATAAGAAATCAGACAAAATAACACATGAGCATGAAATATATAAAATACCTGTGTATTATGTACGAATAAATATTAATTCGATTCATTCGTGAATATATAAAAACTAGCGGTCTGCCCCGGCTTCGCCTGTGGTACATATTTCGCAATAAAAGGTAGCCGCTATGTTCTTTCTCAGGGTCTAAAGATTATCCGTGACAAATTACAAACCTTTCCTCTTTATAATACATATTAGTATAGATAACATCTGTTGAGTTCGTGACTCATTTATTGTCTTTTCCCTTTTTATTATTACACCACATAAACACAATTTTTCAATAATACAAGTACCAAATAAATAAGTTTTATTATATTTTAGACGAACAAATTGAATGTAACTTTATTAAAGACCTTGTTTACCGAAACTAAATTTTGAAAGTAATCAATCGTTCTTAGGAATATTTGGCTAGCGATGTAGGCTCTAACTGGGTTAGGTCATGACCTCGATGTGAGGTTCTGAAGGACATGCTAGTAACAATAAACTAATATTTGATGTATTTTATGTATTTAAGGTCCTAAAATCCTGCAGGTTTTAAGAGAGTTAAGCGAAGTTTATTATATGTAAAGTCTCATAAATTTGGATCTTTTGAAATAGATAAAGGAATATAATGCAACGCATTCTAAAGTTTTGAGAAATTTGGGAAAATGAATAAATAATTGTCTCATCTAAATAAATTTGGAGAATATACAATTTTTTGACAGACAAAGCACAAATTCTTACCTAGGTATAAGTATTTTTGATATTTTAGATTGAATTATTGGTGAATGATTCAAATATCGTATTACAGTGACATATATTATTGCAATTATTTTACGTTATATAGGTACTTATTACATAAGTGTAATTTATGTTATTATTGAAAAATTATTTACATATAGTTATTTGGCCAAGTGGCCTTATTTTAAACATTTATTGATAGATACGAGGGTGTTCTAAGCTTGCTTTGCTTACTAGCATTTATCAAACTAATAAATAAGATGACATTTACTTTTTAGTTTTTATATTGTTGGCGGTAGCAGCACTTGCTGATTACAATAATTAATTTATTTGCTATTAGCAGTGATAAATTATAATATTTCTGTATTTTGACGATTCAACAGTGCTTCTAAACAAAATCTAGTTGAATAAATAAATGTTTGAGTTTGAACGGTGAAATGTTTTCTTTTAGTAGTTATTCGTGAATCACAAAATTACCTACAATTGAATTTTATTTCTATTTTAGTTTTAATAATAAAATATACAAAATAACTTACTTCAACTACGTAATATGAAAGAAATTACTTACTTACTAAAAATCCTGACTGCTGCAGTTATTTTTATCTATACTAATATTATCTATACTAATATTATCTATACTAATATTATAAAGAGGAAAGGTTTGTAATTATGTATGTATACGTATGGTTTTCACGCATAAACTACGAGACCGATTTCAAAAATTCTTTCACCATTAGAAAGGTGCATCTTCACTGAGCACCATAGGCTATATTGCATTTTCAAAAAAAATAGAGATCATTACCAAAAATGCAATAATGTAACCCAAGGTGTAAAAAATTTCTTAATAAAAATTCTGTCATCGCGTGCGCTGCGGAATCTATTCCTTGAAGTACGAGGATGGTTCTTATGAAAAAAAAACGTAAACATATTATGTAGGTACCACGGGCGAAGCCGGGGCGGACCGCTAGTTAATTCATACATCTCTTTATTTCAGTGGTGCAAAAACTTTTCTTTGCAGAGAACATCGGACCTCAAGCACCTCATGACAGTTATAATCGATTTGGATAATTTATGTACAAAATGTGGCAACACTGATTTCAAATAATTTGATGTTGCAATATATTTGCAATTATAATTAGAATTTTACAAGAAATTAAAAGTTTTATGTAAATTAAATAAATAATAATGTCAAATGCTTTTTATTTTTTTATTAAATCCATAAGCCTTATTTTTTCAGGGGTGCTATTGCTATCATATTATCATACATAAATTCAGAGATTTTTTAATTACAATTATTCCATAATGCCGAATTTTTAAATTTTTAATGTATCAAAAAACATGAAATAGGTATGATGTGATACAAAAAAGTATTAATTAATTGAATTTATGCAATCGGCTTATTTTTTTTTTCGAATTGAAATTTAACGGACTAAATCATCATTCAAGTTATTCGATATTTTTTTTTATATTCAGGACAATTTACACACACGGCAAGGGTACTAAGCTTTCGCTTGTGCTATCGAAACCAGATGGCTGATAACCATACATACCTATATCATTTTAAATAAATACTTATATATATAATTAACACCCAGACACAGTGCAAACATATATATATGTTCATCACACAAATATTTGCTCTGGGTGGGAATCGAATCCACGACCTCTGGCTCGGAAGGCAGGGTCACTACCAACCAAGCCCATCGGTCTATCAAATATCATGATATAATCATTTATAATGATCATCTTATTAGCGTTAGCACTTATAATCGGAAGAATCTTAGATTTTTTATAAAATATCCAATATTCCTTTAATGTGAGTACTGTGTAACATGTTCTGAATGTGTCAAAGCGAAAAAACCGATTCTGTTAGGGTTTTATGGAGAATCGATGTGATCTCGTCCTTTTTACACGCTTGCTTCACCTGTATGTTTGTTTGTTTGTAACCGACTTCTTTGGGCGCGATTTTGACCCACTTTAAACGGCCAGATTTCGTTCAAACTTTGTAGATTTATTGAGGACCGATAACAATACACTAATTTGATAAAATTATTCCATTTTTTAGTTCGGTTTCTATAAAAAGCGTGTTTTTTAGTTTTTTAAACTATTATTTATTATTATTTTGTCTGAGCATACATAGGAGACCCATATCCTGGTACTATTATACTTTTAAACACTCGCATTAATGTTGATTGCAGGAGCTTTGTCGGCTTTTAAGTACACATCATAGGTTAATTACTTCAATGCTTATTTTTCGGGTGCTATTGATATAAAAATAGTCACACCGAAATACTGGTTTCCTAATCATCTTTATTCTAGACTACACTTACATATTTATTTATCTTCTTAATATATATAAATCTCGTGTCACAATGTTTGTCCTCAATGGACTCCTAAACCACTTAAGTCTTAACCGATTATAATAAAATTCGCACACCATGTTGTTCGATCCAACTTGAGAGATAGGATAGTTTAAACATGTAGACCGTACGAAGCCGGGGCGGACCACTAGTAATATGCTAAATTATTTTTATAGTGTCTTATTTATTTTATTTGCCGTATAACTTGGTTCTATAAAAACATTATTTTTATAGTGTCTTATTTATTTTATTTGCCGTATAACTTGGTTCTATAAAACATTCTCGTTGTTTATTTAACCGGGGTATAAGGAATATTTACGTAGCTGATAAGAATTATACTAACCACTCATTTTAAGTAGTTGTTATTATTGCTTAATAGTTTTTATAGGTCGAACACATTTAATTTGGTCCCCTAACACTATTAAACGTATAATAATTGTTTATTCATTGATTAATGTAATTGTAACATGAGTCTTTGTCACAATATCAATTATACTAGCTGTGCTCCGCGGTTTCACCCGCATTGCTCCGCTACTATTGATCTTAGCGTGATGATAAATAGGCTAGGTATAGCCATCCTCGATAAATGGGCTATCTAAAACCGAAAGAATTTTTCAAATCGGACCTGTAGCACAGGATATATAATATAGTACTACGTACCTGTACTTCCTGAGATTAGCGCGTTCAAACAAACAAACAAATAAACTCTTTAACTTTATAGTATTAAGTATCCATACTAATATTATAAATGCGAAAGTAACTCTGTCTGTCTGTCTGTTACTCAATCACGCCTAAACTACTGAACCAATTTTCATGAAATTTGGTATAGAGATATTTTGATAGCTGAGAAAGGACATAGGCTACTTTTTATCCCGGGAAAAGGACGCAATCCCGGAAATCCCACGGGAACGGGAACTATGCGGGTTTTTCTTTGACTGCGCGGGCGTAGCCGCGGGCGGAAACCTAGTAGATAATGTTATGGATTCATTTTTTTTAATGAACACATTTTTTACTATCAAATAAGTAGCTTGCCCACGCTTCTTCGCCTGCTGTCAAAGGAATATTTTTGCATCCATTTTATTTTCTGCCCCGCTTCTTTTGGTCGTGGCGTTAGTAATACAGGATGGAAATTTTCAAAGGGCCCTACAGGGAAAGTACTTACTGACGTTCTACTTCTTTTTAAAAATAAAGGTATGTATGTTTCCTTTTAGTAAAATTTTTCTATCTACAGTATTTCGAGACTCGAGTGCTTCCCCTCCGACGAGATTCGAACTAGGATTTCTTGATGGTTATGCTTATGGAAGTATCCTACCAGAAGGCATCACTACATAGTATAAAACAAATCGCTTTCACTGTCCCTATGTTCCTATGTATGCTTAAATCTTTAAAACTACGCAACGGATTTTGATACGGTTTTATTTTTAGTAGATAGGTTTTGAGAGGAAAGTTTTAGCTGTGGTTTCAGTATATAATTTAATAGGTTTTATTTAAATAAAGCGGGTGAAGCCGCGGGCGGAAAGCTAGTAAGTTATAAACATAAAGTATTTTCACTATCGTAAAAAGAACATGTGAGCAGGATAATTAATAATAACAATACCTTCGTATCAAAACAACGGAAAAACAATTTCCACGAATTTCTGTCGGAAAATTTTCCATTAATTGTAAAGGTTATAAAGAATTGTTTGAATATTACGTTGTATTTAATCAAAGGATGCTTAAAGAGAAAAAAATAACTACCAAAAATAATAAATAAAATAGACTTTGTACCTACCTATGCGTATATTGTATACTTAGGTACCTACCGCAAAAACATCAAAAATGTATATCCTTCGAAATTAAGGGGATATATATTATAAAATTCTCGTGTCACAATGTTAGCCTGCATACTCCTCCGAAACGGGTGGACCGATTCTCATGAAATTTTCTGTGCATATCGGGTAAGTCTGAGAATCGGCCACGGGCCAACATCTATTTTTCATATGTACCACGGGCGAAGCCGGGGCGGGCCGCTAGTAATATATAGATTACTTAATTTCAATAAATACTTTTACTAAAGATGTAAGTTCTATTCTACTTTTTTTATATTATAAACCTTGTCCTACCAATATTAACTAGAAAACTATTAAATTTGCAGTAACACATATCACTTACATAGTATTATTATATATTTCTACGTTTGCATTACTGAAATAGTTACAGAATTGCATTATAAGTTTTAGTAAATAATTATTTTTAAACATATAGAAGTAGAACGGAATAAACCCAGTCTCGAAGGAAAATCCATGCAATGTTTTGGCGTGGAGTCAATAACAAGAGTATTTTAAGCAGCCAGTGAACTCAACGAGGTTTGTTTTCGCAAACGGATATATTTGATACTTTAACCGACTTCAAATAAAGTATACATTTGTGTAATTAGACTAAATTCAGAAGTATCCAACTCATTTTTAAAATACATTCGAACAGTTTTTAAAACAATTTATTTCAACCTCTTCAAAAACTTCTATAATCCTAAGTAAAATCTTAAATTGGTTATATTTTCGTTTATTTGTAAATCTATACCACCCAGGTGGATGGTACAGATTTCTAGAAAATTCACTTTAAGTGATAACTGATGTTTGAACATGAATTACTCGCCCGAGAATCAAATGATCAAAAATATCAAGCTCTACAACTGTTACAAAAATATTTACTGTGGAAACTGTCTGCCTATTCTGTCCCTTTCATATTTTTTGTAAAAAAAGCACAATTTGTAGGTAAATAGGTGTAATGGATAATTAGACAAAAAGCAATGTTGTTGACACCAAAATAAACATAATGTTAGTGTTAATATGACTATTTTAGTATTTTGTCTTGCCTGTTGGCTGTTATGGCCTATGGGTCATGTTTCAATAAATTTTATTTTTTCATACATTCAATTCTTCATCACATCATACTCTTCAAGCCATTTGCAAACTTTAACATTTTTCGTTGGTGGCTTTTCTAATTTCCATATACAGAATATGTAGCTTCCCACTCGCGACTTCATGCGCTGTGTCTAAAACATAAAAATAAATAAATTATATAGTTAAGTACTAAAACCTTCCTCGAGAAAAATCTTTTAAAAAACTGCATTATAATCAGTTACGTAGTTTTGAATTTTGAAAAACAAACATGTTACATACAGAAAAGGTGCATTGGGGTAATTCCGGATGACAGAGTAAAATTAATAATATTTAATTAATTCGTAACTAGTGATTGATTAAACAAATATGAATGCTAATATCAAACCCGTTCTAACTCGTATATTTTCATTCACGATATAGACTACAGGCCCATGTTGAAAAAATTATGGATCATTTGAACAACCAGCCACCAGGTGACCTATCTAGAACGATATAAGAGCATAAAATAATAAGATTCAGCACTATGCCGTCACTTGTAAGCTGTCCACCCGAGTGCAGATGAGAATTCGAAAGTACAGGTAGAGATTATATTTCCCCTTGTCTCCATGATTTTTGTACGGCGTTGCGGAATAATGGATTAAAAGCAGTATATAAATAGTATGACACAGATGCCACTTGTTAAATATAACTGCATATTAATTAGGTACCTACCTAGCCGCTTGTCCCGGCCCCGCCAAGGTTAAAAAATATACAGCCTTGTCACTCAGAAATATCGCAGGTTTCTTTTGAATGAAAGAATTAAACTGTATTTAAATTGCATGACTTCTTTTTAATGGATTCGTTACAAACCAACGAAATATTATAAGTAATAATAATTAATTAATTCGTTTTGACATATGTTTTTTTAATTAATGTATTTGATACAATCGTTTAAAAACATAAAAATACAGATCTTACCTGTTCATAGTAGGTTCATATAATTTAAATGTTTAAATTATTAGTGTCTATAAGAAATAAATATAGTATTTATCGTGATTTTAATAATATTAAACTTTATAATACAACTTTATATGACGTTGCACGTTATTCAAACAATATCCATTATTCTCCATTTGATCCAGTTTCTAGGTCGTTTGAAAGCTAATCTTTCTTTCGGCCTAGATAACTTTCCTTCTTCCTTATAAAATATTGGCATTTTAAGTCCACTGTAATTCCTTAGTATTAACACGTATTAAATGAATTCAAAAACGTTTTTAACTGAATTCAGGTTGTTATTTTTATAAAAGTGAAGTCCCATGTCACCTAGTGGGGTAAGGGGCAGATGCATTATACATCTGTTTCACTGCTCGATTTTCTTTAGGGACAAGTAGGTGATCAGCCTTCTGTGTCCTACCAGACCGAGACATTTTTTTTTCTTCGTCTCCACCGGGAATCGAACCCAGGACCCCTCGGTGCTACGCTCACGCGTCAACCACTGTACCAAGGAGGCGTCAATTGTTATTTTTATACTATGTAATATGTATGTCATAAAATATACACCTACCTGCAAGTTTAAACTATATTTAATGAAATTCTGCACCACGATGTCGCTATGTAGATACCTACCTAATAACACAACTAAAATTAAAACTTTCTCTTTCAATGTACATACCTACGTATTTCGACTTGGGACCGACTTTTCAATCCTTGGTTAAAACTTATTCGTCGAATAACGTATTAAATTACCATTTCAAAAATGTATTCTAATTGCCCATATTTACAGGCAGTTTACAGGTGACATTTTAATATTATCGGGTTGCTTGCAATAAAGCCGCCCTTTTCATCAAATGTCCTGTCTGTGTGTGTGAAATTTGTATATGTTTTGTATGCAATAAAGATTATAAATAAATAAATAACTATCGTGTAATTCTTTATTGGATGGGTAAGTTTTAACCAAATATTGATAAAACCGGCTCTTAAAATAATAAATCAGTATGCCATAGAACAGACAATTTAATGCCTTAATGGTAAATATAAAATAATAAGTTCCGTATTCACATAAAAACGGATGACCTGATTTTGATGAAATTGAAAAAAAAAACTCGAAGGATCTACATAGTTATCTCGCTGTAAAATAAACTATAATAATATATTATGAAGTTTGCAGAAAAACGTTAAAATCAATATAACCAAGAAATAATTAATTTTAGAAGTCAGGAGCGGCAAGTTAATATAATTAGAAATGATTTATAATTCACAGTGATTTATTACGATAAAAAATAAATTATCAGTGTGATTATCTCAGTCATTGTAGCCCTCAAAAGGAAGAAAATTAATTAATAAAAAGACGTGTGACACTCGGGGACTGCCGCGGTAAAGCTATTGCATTTGCATAGCATGCCTTCAAGCCACACCTCCGTGTCCGTCGGAGTGGGGAGCGTGAGGTTTTTCGTTACGCAATTTCTGGGTTCGGTCCCCGCGCTCAAGGCCCGCGATAGAAGCTATGCAATAGCTTAATAAGTACGCTGGAAAGCTACGTGCTCCAAAAACACATTTTTAACAACAACCAGCGCGCGGTCCGCCTTGGCTTCGTCCGTGGTAGACGTTTATGTTTTCTCTCCATAAGAACGATCCTCGTGCTTCAAGGAATATTATAAAAAAAGAATTAACGAAATCGGTTCAGCCGTTCTCGAGTTTTGCGCTTACCAACACATTTGGCGATTCATTTTTATTATATAGAATGTACAGACATATAAAAGATCACGAAAGAATGCTCTTGCTCTCGCTCTAGCTCTATGTTCGTTTAATGAAAATGCACCATTATATTTAGATAGGTATGTAGTTGTAAGATTTATTTAGAACTAGCTTTCCGCCCGCGGCTTCGCCCGCGTTTTCAAAGAAAAACACGTTCCCGTAGGATTTCCGGGATAAAACCTATCCTATGTCCTTTCTCGGGTATCAAAATATCTCTATACCAAATTTCATGCAAATTGGTTCAGTAGTTAAGGCGTGATTGAGTAACAGACAGACAAACAGAGTTACTTTCGCATTTATAATATTAGTATGGATTAAAAAAGTATGAATACGAATAAAAATAAGTAACCTTTACATACAATATCGGAAGCAGACAAAACTAGAATTAATATTGATTTAAATAACCCATAATTCTGATTTACTAAAAATGGCAATTGCATGCCTGAGTCGCAATATATAAAACAAAAATAAATATTGCACTTTTATAAATAACTCATAACATTAATCTTCTCTTATATATAAAAATGAATCGCAAAATGTGTTGGTAAGCGCATAACTCGAGAACGGCTGAACCGATTTCGATAATTCTTTTTTTATTATATTCCTTGAAGTAGGAGGATGGTTCTTATGTAGAGAAAACGTAAATATTATGTACCACGGGCGAAGCCGGGGCGGACCGCTAGTTATTAATAAATATAAATGCAGTTATTTGAAATTCCGCGGTAACAAGATTTATTTCTTCTAGACTTATTCTGATAAGCTCAAATGATTTTATTTGGGTATTTTTGTTTTGTTTACCATACCAGTAAATTTACTTTCTTTAAATATTTAAAGTGACTTAATTACTTATTACATAGGTAGGTACTTAATTCACTATTAACTTAAATTATATTATAAAAGTAACTCTGTCTTTCTGTTACGCTTTCACTTCTAATCCATTGAACGGATTTTGACTCCTGAACAAATTTAAAAAAATATTTTTACATTGGAATTGATTAAACTTAGAAATTTGGAGAAGCCTGGGATGATTTTTGTCAATGAAGCAAAAATTAAGGGGGCGCATAAAGCAAAATAACCAATCTTCTATTAGATGATACGTGTAATATGCAAGACCAAATCTAAAAAATAAAATATATATCAAACTAGATGATATGTTCAGCGATTCTGTTCAATCAAAAACATAAAATATTAAAATTTACTCGATAAAAAAAAATCACCAAGTTAGCTCTAATTTTCACACTTTTACGTTTTCTACTTGACATGGTAATACTTATTATGATTTTTTTTTTCATAAACAATTATATTAAAACATTTGCAAGATATTTGTCAGAGCATTTTGTGTAATTACTTTTAGTTTTGGTTTTATCTGCGATAAACCACTTTTGGCGCTCTTTTTTTCTCGAGATAAACGTTTGATTTTGTCACGATGGGCAGATATATATTATGTGACCTTAACTATACTTAAATGGTAAATGGATTATGTCAGTACGCCTGCACAAATTTAGATTAATTTTAATTCTAAGTGAAGCCTGGAGATAGACAAACTCCCTTTTTCCATGATTTTCCTTCATTGAATCAAAAATAATTATCATTTTCGCATAAATTACGAGAATATTATTCACTAGTCTATAAGATGTAACAGTAAATAAATGTAATAACATTAAATAATTAAAGCGATGTTGAATAATAAGAAATAAATTATTATTCGATTATTTCCTAAATTTAGAATAATGCATCCCTACTTATTCTTTAGTAAGTTATTTATAAAGAATCTTCATTGTCTTCGTTTTATTTCTTGACTAGCTTTCCGCCCGCGGCTTCGCCCGCTTTGTCTAAAACATAATAAATTATATACTAAAACCTTCCTCTTGAATCACTCTATCTATTAAAAAAACCGCATCAAAATCCGTTGTGTAGTTTCAAAGATTTAAGCAAACATAGGGACATAGCGACAGAGAAAGCGACTTTGTTTTTTACTATGTATTGATAGTGATATTGTAATTGTCAATTAAGATTATATACAAATGTGATACAAATCGTAAGATGCGTCATCATTAATAGAAACTTTTTGCAAGCTTTTAACTTGCCATTTTTACATTGCACTTTACAAATCTAAAAGCTTAATTTAAATTTAACAGAACGTGAATTCTAAGTAAAACTGAGCTTTATTGAACGCAGCTTTTCGTGTTATTGTGAAATACGACATAAATGAATAATTGCATAAAACTAAACACAATAAACACGCACAATACAGTTTAATTAAATTAAAACAAACTTATTTATTTGAAAAAATTATTTTAATTTTTAACCCTCTTCGGTGTTCTACATCAAGTTATTAGTATTAAAAAGGAACTAACAATAACAAGGATTATTTAAAAGCATTCAAATATAACCGAAAGTTCACGATTTGAACTTAGATTTGCTTATAAAGATTATGTAAATGTAATCCCAATCTTTGATCACAGTTAACTCATTTTATAGGACTCAGCGGACCGTATTATGACCTCTTATTCCCAGTCAGTTTACGCCGTGAATTAAACTGACTGGCAAATTCATATAAAACCATAATTAACCATGGCTAGTTATTGCGATCATATGCCCCTGATCGCGTTTAAAATCAGTAGTGGAAATTGCCATTATAAAATGGATCTATTTCGCAATAACATTACTCATAAATATCTCCTCGTCTGTTTCCTATATATTTGCAAAACAATAGACAGTCGACGAAGGAATAAAAATATCAGCACCATGTATGTAAAAGCTTATAAGCACGTCATACACATGCATATGCATTATGCATGTGGTGTTTACCTACCTTAAATTGTACACTTAGTTTTAAGATTAATTTCATATATTATATACTTGTTTATTTTGTGTAACATTTACTGGTAAACCTAATAAATAAATAAATAAATAAATACTGTAATGTACTTACATTAAAGTTAAATACTGCACCTTTAAATTGTAAGGTTTTGCGTAATTATGTAGTCGTTAATCTATATGAGAACCACTCTTTAACAACAGAATATGATATAATTTAAACTAAATATAAAAGTTTATACGACAAATAACCTCTTTAGGGTTATCTTATTTTTGTTTTTATTCAGTAAGCTATTTTGTCGTACAAACTTGTTTTAAATCAAGAAATGTGTTAAAAACATAGTTAAGTAATGACGTTTGTATTTAATGGTATTTGACTTGTATTATGTAAATGTTTTATTTTTAAATCATAAAAAAAACAAAACAATTATTAACAACGCACCTGTCATGTTCAGTGTAAGTTAACAATAGTTTGCTGAAACATGAATAACCGGACTTCTATAAGAGCTAGCGCGCACGAGCAACTTTGTCTCCGCAACTATTTTGTCTCCGCAACTATTTTGTCTCTCCACCCATGGGCTAGTATGAAAGTGCGCGCACGTAGCGACGCAACTCCCCATACAAATTGATGGGAGAGACAAAATAGTTGCGGAGACAAAGTTGCTCGTGCGCGCTCGCTCTTGCAGTTGATTTTAATTAACCCTCCATTTTATTTATAAGCTATGGTCCATTGAATAATAACTACAGATTTTACAGACCACAGAAAACCAATAAGCTTATACTTTTTTTTATCTTTGCTCTGTATGGTAACGAAGTATTTTGAAGTTTTTTTTAAATATTTTTCTTTTCAAGATTGAATGGTACAATAATGTTTTGCTTTGGTTGAAATTTTTATAAAATTCGAAAACTACCTAAGTACAATAAAAACTGCCTTGGACGTTCGATTATTATTATTTTTTTTAATGAAATTGTAAAACATAAAAATTATAGTAGCCGAACTTTCATTTTCTTGACCGATTTGTATAAAAATAGGAAATTGTGTAAATATAATATATTCCGTAGATCCGAGTATAGGTCACAATTTGTTTTTTTTTTTTCATATAAATAATAATTAATTTATATGACAATAATATAACGTTTGCCAATTTTTTCATATTGATTGATTGATTGATAATTATCTATCTTTAAAATATTTATTGTACTTTTACACCAAGTTTTTACCCTTGTAATTTTATAGAGATTAAATAAATAAATGAATCTACCTCTAAAACTTACATATAAGTCATCATGCTTCCTGTACAATTCTACATATTATAAACAACAATATTGTATGATCCCTACTATTTATTTATTTATTTTGAAAATAAATAAATTATGATAAGATTATGATATATTAATAATTATATGCTATAATATTATAAATGCGAAAGTAACTCTGTCTGTCTGTCTGTCTGTTACGCTTTCCCGCTTAAACCTCTCAACCGATTTTGATGAAATTTGGCACAAACAATCTTTAGACCCTGAGAAAGAAACAAGGATAATAACATAAAATTTTCATTATTTCCTTTTATCAAAACACCACGCGGGCGAAGCCGCGGGCGGAAGCTAGTAATTAATAATTTTCATCATGTACCGAATACTGTTTGATGTTATTCAAAAATACCTGCAGTTATATTTAATTAAATTATGTGATTTCGCTGAAAAATGACGCCACTAATGAAATTAAGAACGGAATGACTCAGCAACTACACAGCCCGAAAGGAAAATTTGACTTTAACTGAAACAAGCTTATAATCAGTTTATATCTTCTCTTCTATACATATATATAAAACTAGCTGCGCTTCGCGGTTTCACCCGCGCGGCGTGGGTTCGCTCCATGATATATTATAGCTAGCCTTCCTCGATAAATGGGCTATCTAGTATCTAACACCAAAAGAATTTTCTCGATCGAGATTAGCTCGTTCAAACAAATAAACTCTTCAGCTTTATAATACATATTAGGATAGATTATAGTGTAGAAATGTTAGTTATACTCATGAAATTTTGTGTGCATATTAAACTGACCGGTTGGCTTAGTTGGTAGTGACCCTGCCTTCCAAGCCAGAGGTCGAGGTGGGTTCGATTTCCACCCGGGGCAAATATTTTTATGATGAACATAGATGTTTGCTCTGTGTCTGGGTGTTGATTATCTATATATAAGTATTTATTTAAAATATATATGTGTATGTTTATCAGCCATCTGGTTTCCATAACACAAGCGAAAGCTTAGTATGGGATTAGATAGTGCCGTGTGTGAAAATTGTCCTGAAATATTTATTTATTTATTTATATTGGGTAGATCTGGGAATCAGCCAACATTTACCTATTTATCAAAATCAATATTAAAGAATATTTGATGTTCATTAAATTATACTAGCTAATAAATGAATTTTCTATTCTGTTAGTTGTTACATAAATTAAGAGGTTACTGCCTACCTTTATTATGCAGAAAAGCAATATTCATTCGTCTTGTTGACTAATATCTAAAATTAGACGTTCGAAACGCTTAGGTAGCTGTGTTTTATTTCAGAAAAGTTAAATCTTTTTCTTAGCAACCTTTGTTTTCTTTGTCATAGGTTATTTTAATCTTGATACGTGTTGAGGCTGAGCAATAAGGAAAATAATCTTTTCTTGTGAAGTTATATTGTACCTATACTGAGTGTCTATATGCACCTTTAATTTTAGATCTGATCTAAATTGTTGTTTAATGAAATTGTCTGTAATATTTTTAAATATTTATCTATTACTTAGGTATATCTTATTAATAATTATCGTATATCGACTACTTTTTAATCCAAGTCGCTTTACTTTCAGAGGGTTTCTATAAAGGATTGTGATTGACAGCTTAGAAGTTAAGAAAATATAAATATACCATAAGATACCATTGATATTATACATACATTAGATACATGCATATTATAAATACATTAGTAAAGTCGATGTAAATATTTATTCGAATTTATCACCTTGATATCATTGAAATTTACAAATTCATGAAAATAAGTGAATTATGATTATTGTTTTAAGCAAAAACTGCACATATTTAGATATACCAAATGGACCGAAAAAGTACTTTCTATCGAAATAACATGCCTAAATATAATATCATTGAATTAGGGCGAAGTCAGGGCGGGCGGATAATACATAATATATGTCTAGTAATAGTATAATTAGTATGAAAGAAATTCTGTCTATTTATCTAATATAAATTTTATATATTTTCATAGCTGAACTGCTAATCAAGTTTGGATGTTTTTTTTCTATTGCAGATTGAAATACTTTTGCAAAAGTGCAAATTATTATCGCAAGAGCGTAATTGCTGTAGCTAAATATAAATTGCGTTATATAAATAACCAGATCTAAAAATGTATGATGCAATTTTTCTTTATTCTTTTTAAGTTTATCCAACGCAAACAAACAAAAATTCAAATCTTTCCTCCTTCTAATATTTATATTAATAAGTGTACCTATGTCTGTTAATCTGAGTAAATTTTGACAACAAGCAATATCCTATCCTACTAATATTATAAATGCGAAAGTTTTTGAGGATGTGTGTGTGTTTGTTACTTTTTCACGCAAATGCTACTGAACCGATTACAATGAAATTTAGCACACATATAGAGGGTAACTTGGATTAACACATAGGATAGGTTTTATCCCGAAAATGGGACAGGAACTATGCGGGGTTTTCTTTGAAAATGCGGGCGAAGCCGCGGACGGAAAGCTAGTTTTTTTATAAATGCTAATTGCTAATCTTTTTATTTTGAGGTATTAGTTAATTAATTCATTTGTCATAAACTTGTTCACATTAGGATGTTAATGACTTACAAATATATATTAGCTTTCACAAAGTGTAGCGTGGTCAGAAATATGTATCATTGTTGTAGCACAACTTATACCTACATATTGTAAGAATATAACTTAGTACCTAAATCAATTTTATGTATTACAATTACTTATTAGGATTCTTAGTTCTAAAAGTATTCTAATTGAGTAATAATGCTTGAGTTTAAGATTGTAGATTAATTTGATTACTTTTGTATAATAAGGTTGTAAAATTAATTATAAAAATATTCTTAACTTTAGTATTTATCAATCAAATATTGTTTTCATCGTGACAACGTAAATCGAGCAATATTATAATAATGTGAATAAAAAGATGACGTGTTTCTTTTTTGTTTATGTATTTGTTTAGAAAACTACATCTCTACCAAATTAAGGTGGCTATAATATTTTTTAAACTCAATTTATCCCGTGGAAAGCCAGGTCAAGCAGCCAGTTAAGTACATATAAAAATATTTACTCGTGAAACTTCAATCTTTTTTATTGAAAGGAAGATCAACGGAAATTGCATGATTCGAATGTCGACACCAATTAGGTCATACACTCGGAGTATGTGATTCACCCTGACAGAAAATCGGCGCCATTTTTTATTTAATAATGAAACAAGTATGAAACATACTGTTAATAATTTATTTTGTGAGTTGATTTAATTTAGGCTGCATATAGATACTCTTAGAAGATCGAGGTTAAAAAAGGGATGGTCGTGCAAAAACACTTATATGTATATATATTCTAAATAAAATACCTTTATGTTTATTGTTTATATCTATTGCTTGTTAAATGAAAACCTCGTAAGGTGTGTCTTAAAATTGTGATATAAACCATTTTAATCGAAGGCTCAATTTAGTATGTAGGGTATTTTTAAGTATTTAGTTAATTACATGTAAGTATGTATTACCATTTTGCAAAGGTACTTCCAACATTTTTGTTCCAATAATATAATGAAATGCAGTCGCTACTATGAAATAGGTACAGTACCATTTTACTAACATTGTTGAGGTATAGGAACGGTATTTAAGATTAGTTAACGAATTATGCGGTACCTACAGAGAGATCCAAACCATTATTAAGTACCTATTATCTAATCTGTGTCTAAACTAGCAGTTAGCCACAATTTCATGGTTTGCGAAATGCTGTAATGTCTCACTGTTTATTTTTTCTTTTTTTCGTCTTATTAGCACAGATTGGAAAAATTGGGATAATCATAAATTTAACGTTACACATATTATACCTAATAAAAGGATAATACATGTATGAAAAAAATTTTGTTGTTTCATTTCAAGGCATGACAATTCATGACGAAAGTCTTGAAAGTTATTATAATCTAGTTAGGTACCTACCTACTTATAGCTACCACGGTTTTGTTCGGAGCTAGACAAAGACTTAACCCCGAAAATATGTATGGAATATGGATGTAGGTATGTAACCATCACGATCGTAATGTTTGGTGGAAATAGAAAACATCGTTTTGAATATTAAATGAATTGAATATTTTGTTTATCTATACTAATATAATATTACTAGCTGCTCCGCGCGGTTTCACCCCCGTGGCTCCACTCCTGACGGTCGTAGCGTTATGATATATAGCCTATAACCTTCCTCGATAAATGGGCTATCTAACACCGAAAGAATTTTTCAATTCGAATTTAGCGCGTCCCGAGATTAGCGCGTACAAACAATCAAACTCTTCAGCTTTATAATATTAGTATAGATAAAGCACAGCTAGTATATGTATATTAAAAAGCTAATAGAAGAACCTCCTTTGCCCAAGATGGACGGACTCTATAAATCTATACTAATATTATAAAGCTGAAGAGTTTGTTTGTTTGTTTGAACGCGCTAATCTCGGGAACTACTGGTCCGATTTGAAAAATTCTTTCGGTGTTAGATAGCTCATTTATCGAGGAAGGCTATAGGCTATATATCATCACGCTACGACCAACAGGAGAGGAGCCACGGGGGTGAAACCGCGCGGAGCGGCTAGTTAATCTATAACCACTAGGGAATGCAATCCCGATCCCGCGGGATCCCGATCTCGCGAGATCTCGTGTAATTTTTCGGGATCAATCCCGACGCATCATATGACGAGATCCCGTTCGAGATTGACGGGATTGGGCGGCAGAGGTTAGCGACGCAACACACAACCACTTGGGTCGCAAGCTTTTCAATTTTTCCTAATTCCCTTGAAATAAGCTTATTGTTTTGATTACCTAATTTACCTACGTTAATTTCCTTACAACCTGATTATTATTTAGTTGGTAAGGTTAAAGAAGAAAGGTTTTTATTTTCTTTCGAGTAATATGTTATTTTAGTTAACCTCACTAGGGGCCATCCATAAATTACATCACACGTTAATAGGGGGGGAGGGTATCATCTTTATGTGACATAATGTGACAAGGGGCAGGGGGGATCAAAAACTTTGTGACGTGACATAATAAAACGAAACGAAATTTGTGCCTACGTGAGCAAAAAACTTTGAACAGAAAATTTTTAATCTACCTACCTATAAGTATTTATTAATAATTTCGCACTCTCGCTATAAGATTATCTCTTACGCAACAACATGTAATTCCTAGAGTCATGTTGTAACTTGTAATGCAAGTGGACCACTAAAATTTACGATTTTTAAAATTTTCGATATTTAATCCATCAGGCCCCGGAATCACAGAAAATCTATTGTGTCGTGGATCTGGCCGTTCAGGGCTCAATGGGTTAAGATTATTTAATAAGTAAAAATAAGTAAAAAATGAAAATAACTGTTATCTTTTGATTATTTTTAGATACATGCATAAGTTTGAAGACTGTGACTGACGTCACATTAGGGGGAACGGGGTACTAAAAATGTGACAACGTGTGACAAGGAGTGGGGGAGGGGTTGAAAAGTTCTAAAATTCGCGTGACGTAATTTATGGATGGCCCCACTATCACAAACAAGCAGTTAATAGCTTTTTCAGTCATCTGAATTCAACATTTTTTTTTTAAATTAGACGGGATCCCGAAAATTCCGGGATCCCGCGGGATTGATATTTCTAATCCCGCGGGATCCCGAATTTGCGATCTCGAGTCGGGATTGCATTCCCTAATAACCACCCTCTCTATAGCCACGATTATTTCTACTGGTCCAATGTTGACCATTGTGAAAAGGGCATATTACACAAATACCTACATTTTACCAATCATTTTTTTTGCTAAGATCAGGTAATGGTATAATAGGTATGCTTTATTATTTAAAAGCTCAAAAAATACCAATATTTACGGGAAGATCATCAACCAAATTTCAACTAAATCAGCAAAGCGTCCCCAGCTCCCCACTCATCATCATCATCATCATTATCAGCCCATATAGGTACCTACTACCTACGTATAACGTAGTACGTTCCCACTGCTCCCCACTCGCGTGTCACAAATTTTCCATTTTTAGTTCTTGAAAAGTTTTCGAACGATATTAATTAATATGGCTTTTCATTATTATCAAAAATTATCTAATAATAATTTATCGAAACGTATTTTAACATAGGTACCTAACTAGCTTTATTATTGAAATGGTTATAGAATATGAAGACTACAATCTCATCATCATCATCATCATCAGCCCTTAGCCTTACCTACACGTGGCCCACGTGCTGCTGGGATGCTGGGACACTGCTGAGACAAGGGCCTCTTATGAGGGTCAGAAACTTACAATCTACGAACGTATCTACCTATATACAAAAGACCTTATAGTTATCTACCTACTTATATTATTTAAACTAATAATTAAGAGCTAATTATGAACGAAGACTATTACCTACATTAAAGGTAGCTCCAATTTTGAAATTAAGCGTATACAAAACTAATTCCCTCTCAAAGGTCATTCAATATAAACTTATTTTAATCTTCCGAGATTAAAAATACATTCTATTCCTGAATCATCCAAGTAAATATTTTAATTTCTAGATCGGAATGTACAATTTATGCGATCTCTATAGGTTCTAATTTATACATAGCACAAAGATAACTATATAGTAAGTAGGTACCTACCTAGGTATAATATTTTACATGTTTAGGGGAGTACCTACCTATCTAAGTAATAAAATCAAATTCATTATCAAAAATCGTAAATGTAGAACATAAACTATTGAATAAGGTATCTAACTAGGTAGGTATAAAAACGTAAAAAGATCAACAAACCAATAAAATTTGGTTTAAAACATCGATTTACAATAAAATATGGTGTAACTTAACTTACATCAATAATTTTCATGGTAGAACTATCAATATCTATTTGATTTAAGCAGTTTCAAACACAAAGTAGAAAATAATCGAAGGAAACAGTACGTCCGCCGTCGCCATTTCATAAACATAGGCAAAAGGTACCTACCTATATATTTTATTAGTCCAAGTTATAAATAGAAGCTTGTATATATGTAATACCGTTTCAACGATCTCGATATAACAAAAAGATTCCCACGGAACGTGATACAACCCCACATTTTGTTAATACATACAGTTATATAAAACAAAACGCTTTAAAAATTACAATAGGCAGTCTGAAAGCGTATGACCTTGGCCATAAATTACATACCAGTTAATCATTTATGTCATTACGTAATCATACCGTAAATGTTATATTATTGATTCCTTGCAACTCGCTAGCGTTACACGGAACTTTACTAACTTTACAATATTACAAAACCGTTCTAAATTGCGTAAATAACTAACCTAATTTGTAATAAAAGTTAATAACCTAAAATTGCTTAGACAAGGGATATAGGACTGAAAGTCGCATCGAAGCGCAAAGTGGGCGAAGTAAGATATAGAAAAGTTGTTTTGAACAAAGAAGTGTGGTCGAGTCGAAAATAAAATATATCTTCGTGAGGCCCAGAACGGAGCGGATGTTATATAGCTACGTAGATAAAACCTTCCGCCGTCGCCAGCGCCCCAAGTGGCGACAGAGCGAAACATTCTTCATGCCGCGTACACTAGGCAAAATAAGTTGCGACGGCGGACTCCATGATTATATTTATTTATTTATTCATAACTTTTTCATATACTGTGTTTTAAAGATGTGTTGATGACAAATAATGATTAACGAGTGTAATCAGTCGTAAACATTCTTATATAAAGCGTTAATGAGTTATTAATTTAAAATATTATTAGTAAGAAATCATTATAATTAGAGGATATTATTCACTAAGTTATTTTTTAAAGTATTTTTTCGGTATTATATATAATAGTATTTAATAATTTGATTCAAATTTATGTATACAATTTATTTATAGCAATTCAAATGAAATTAATAGATACATTGTTAATCTTATATTTATGCAAAATAGAAAATATGATGGTAAGTATAGAAAATAAAACAAAAAGTTCATCTATAATTTTTATTTTACTATCGAACTACTTTAAAATCCTTTTGAATAAGCCCATTCTGATAAAGCGTTGACAAAGTCACCCTTAACTTCAATAAATTTGCCTAATTCGTGAACTCTTGTCTCAACATATCTATTATATCTCTTCTTCAGATAATCTTTAATTTCATCATTCATTAACCAAATATCACCTTCAATTTTTTTTATTTTTGATATTTTTCGCATCCCTCTATAAGTTATACCTAAGTAAATGGGAAGTTCATGGTTTTTCGTTCTTGGAATGAAGAATGGTAAATTGTTAGCTTCTTCTTTTGGTGGGATCCATCCCGAAGGATACGACTCCTTTGGTGTCACTTTGGGAATGCTTTCAAAAGGCATAAGCCTTTCTACGAATTTCCATTCGGGTGGATTTTTTACTATCTCGTAATTATATTGTTCTTTATTTTTTTCCACAAATGGAGAATGTGCATAATTTGAATAATTTCTACTTGATGGGTGTACCTGTAACAATAAAAAAATAAATTATTATTTTTATTAATAAATTTAATTACGTCATACACATATACACGTGGTATATTTTTAGAGGTTATACACACAAAATAATCTTCTATTATTAAATATAAATTGGAATAGCATAAAAAACCTATAACACAAATAAAAAAACAGCTTTCAATAAAACCTGAAAATTATATTTTGCCAGATTAACAGTGAAACCTGTTTTCAAGGGTGTACAGCCATAGTTCTGTCACATGTCGCGGCCAAAGCGACATTACATCGCGACGCGGGTGAAAATAATTAAATAATTACCGATATAAACTTCGGGGCGACTTTTGTACCCAAATCAGCAGTGTTGTTCAGGATCAACCCGGTTTTTCCAACAAAAATTCGTGCAAACGCGCACTGTGAACGCCACACGGTCGCCATTTTGAATAGCGAATAGAGCGCTGAGCGATTGCTTGCTACAAGAGCAATAAGAACTATATTATTCGTTTCGAAGGAAACATTATGGCGGACGCCTGCAGACATTTGGGCTTTTCAAAAATCGTTTTCTAAGTTTATTTGCGTGTTTTTATTGAACTTTTTCGCATATTATGGTGCATTGAGTGTCTAATTGACTTTTTATTGTGGTTTTTGACAGTTTCGTGGGATAAAATGTGAGTATTTAGTGAGTACATAACGGAGGTGCGCCACGGGTAGGGAAATGATTTGGTGCTTTCTGTCTCTCGGCCGACGCACACGCAGCGCACAGCTGTAGGTGGCGTTGCGGTCATACGACCACCAAAACATGAGATTTTCATGACTTTTCCGAGCATTATTTTTGCGCTTTTGACGCATTTTAAGTTATTATTATTGCATATTAGGCTTATTTAGAGTTTAATATTTCATTTTATTGAGTGAATATGGACTATTTCAAAACATAAATATGTCAAAATTGTGCGCGAACTTGGCGATCTTATTGCATTGCTTTTGTTTATCACAAATCATAAGCACCTCTTTTGACTGATTTACGTAAGTTATTATTTAATAATTAAGTCAACAAATATGCATAACATAGAGAATAACAAAGTATTAGTGCAAAACAATGATTGCAAACAACATTCGTCACGTAATAAGTAAACGAACTTAATTTTGTTACTTTGATAGTGATTTAATAATTATTGCTGCTAAATATGTTAATTTATTCATTTCAGATTTATTAAGCATCAATTAGAAGCATGATTAAATGACGTCACAAGAGAAGATATTACTTGAAAGAGCTTATTCTTCAAACAATTTTAGAAACAGTGAATTCTGTTTTATAGGAAGATTAATTTATATTTTATAAATTATATTATAAAGAAAAGGAAGCAATTAAATAGTAGATCTACTTACACACTATTTGTTTATTGTTGAAATTGACTTTATAAACATTCAAGTTAGCTATATAACAAAAGTTAACTACTATCAACCTAATGTCGGAAGTACAGGGCAAATTTTCATCTAACATTCCAACATGAAAACCAAACAGCCCAAGGAAGAGTCAGACAAGAGTATTGATGGGGAAACTGTAGTGGAACCAAAGACCCGAGCCAGGAAAAAGGCCTCCGACTTGGAAGAGGAAAAATCAAAGACGAGTCAAGATGAACCAAAGGCTCCACAAGAAATTAAAAAGCCAGCAGCCAAACCAAAGGCAGTAGTGAAGAAACGGCCACTTGGTATCCGCAAAACAAAAAATTTGAGAGGCAAAAAGGTGGCACTAGCAAAGAAAAATGTAATCAAACCAGCAACAGCTAGGGGTAGAAAACCAGCTGCAAAGAAACCAGATAACTCTCAAGATAAGGAAGCCGTCCCATTGATACCTGTGTCTGAAATTAAAAAGGAGCCTGTTGACGAAGCAACACCTAACTCCAGATCCTCCAGTCCAAAAACAACTGGCCGAAGATCTAGATTGAGTTCTGATATGGTCATGATGAAGTCTGTCTTAGGCGACTCCCCAAGCAGCCTCATTCTGGGTCCACGAACAAGCCCTTATTCAATGCGTTCTGAAAGAAGTAATAGTCCTTCCTTGTTTGAAGGCAAAAACTTGAGGAGCGGCAAACCAAGGAAAGTTAAAAACAATTTACTCAATGAAGTTGTTATCAAAGAACAGAAGAAAAGGAGAAGACTATTATCAGATTCTAAACCTGAGACTGCGGAGACTTCTGAAGAATGTAAAAAGTTAAAGCGGGGCCGCTCCTGCTCAAGAGATGGCAGTGAGATATCCAAATGCTCAGACATCACAGAGTCAGATGTAAGTCTCAATGAAACGCTTAATGAAACTGAAAACAAGGAGCTCAACAAACAAATAGACAAACCTAAGACTGAACTAGATGTAGATATTGATACTAATGTACAGATCTCGACTATTGGAAAAGTGCCTTCCCTTAATGTTGACTCCAAAACAGAAAACAAACCCGACTCTGAGCCTAGTTCCTTGACCAAGGACAAGAGAAGATTGAGCTTAAAAAGAAGTACTTCATTAGATTCCGACAACAATAATAGTAATAGGATTAAGATAAACAATTTAAATTCATCAGACATTGAACTCAAATTGTTTGAGACTGAAAATGATACGCTTTTAGAGGATCGTAGTAGTATATTAAATTGTATGTCAAAGACATTTAATTCAAAGGAAGTTTCGAAGAATATAAGGAAGGCGAGACGCGGGAAGAAGGCCGCAGCAGCCCCGAGGTCTACCGCTGGCCAAAATGCCAAAAATGGTACTCTAGCAAATGACTTAGCTGATGACAAACCTGACACTGTTGATAGTCTTACTAAGGAAATTAATGATCTCATTAATAACTTGGATCAGAATATAGACTGTGATCAAGATCAACCTAGTGAACCTAGCACAACAGTAGTGGACCAGATGCAATCTAAACCAGTCAGACAGTTCTATGGATTATCAAAACCACTCGGTGACAATAACAGTATTGTAACTCCGGACACACCTGTCAAAGATAAAGATGGTAACATAGCAATTACTAATGAATGCACGCCATCTAAGAATGATGACAGTGAAAATATAAGACTACACTATGAAGAGGATTCTGCTGAAAAATCTACAGATAGGCAAGAGATTACTTATAAACGCACCACCGTAGCTAGTATAGACAAATTAATGGACAGGCTCAAGGAATTTGAAGAGTTTGATAAGAGAAGACAACGCCAAGAGTCTGAGTCGAAATCAACAGACAGCAAAAGTGTTATGGTCACTAATGATGTTGTTTTAATACCCAAATCTGGAGCAGATATTAAACCATTAAAAGATATGCAACCTGCAAAATCTCCAGAGAAGGTGTTAGAAAAGGAAAATGTATTGAGTTGTTTTGAAAACAATTCTGCTATTTCTATAGTGAAAAGGGATCAAGTTCGTCGATCCATTGACGTGGAACTTCCCAATTCGGTGACACTGATTAAGAGGAACAGTGTTAGCGCGCGGAAAGAATCCACAAGCTCAAATCACTCCAGAGAGTCTGATGCTATCAGTATATTTGAAAAGTCACTAGGTAAAGATGTGACATTGACGGAAATAAGGAAATCAGTGGACAAACCAGTTGTGACCACATCACAGATTGATTTACACCAATTTGCAACCTTACAGCCTAATAACTTAACACAAACAATAGGAGGTGTGACTTTAGATTCTAGTCAGATATCTATAACACCGCGAAGCGTAGAGGCCAAATTAAACAGTAATGACGTACAAATTACAAAGAGAAGCTCAAGGGATTCCTTATCCAGAAAATCATCCGGTTCAGAATTAGATGAGAAGATGGCAACTATCGAAAAAATCAAGTCACCACAACATCAAATTAAATCGCCTGAAATATCTATAACGCCAACACCAGTAGCAGTTAAATCACCTGAGTCTACACAGCCAATGGAAACAGAGGCTCTAGCACCTCCATTAGAGGATGTTAAGACTGTTCCTGAAGAATTAGATAACGCGGCACAGAGCGTAACTAAACTCGAATCAGCTGATAAAACGGAAGTCGAAACACCCGCCCCCGAGCCCGCAAAACAAGAATCTGAAGAAGATAATAAACCAAAAACAGCTGTAGTGGAACCTGAGATAAAACAAGACACAAGTCCTCCAAAGGAAGTCGAAAGTGAAACAAAACCTGAGGTTATTCCTGAAGCTAAAGTAGAGGAAGTCAAGCCGAAAACGCCCAGGATAAAATCGGCGCGTAATTCGACGGAAGTACAAGCGGGGCCGAGTAACATGCTACACGAGACTCCAGAGAGTCAGAAACGTAAAGAAAACGTGCTAAGAACGTTGGGTCTTCTAACGCACAAGGCGGCGAATGAGGCTAAAATAAAGAAACTACGCGAAAAGGAGTTGATATATGGCGCGAATTATAATATAATGGGGAAGGGGAAAGCGTCGAAGTCTGATTACACTGGCACGCTCAAGACTGTGATAAAGTTGAATAGGGGGAATGGGGATAAGAAGAAACATAGGAGTTCGTTGAAGATGACGTTCCAAAAGAGCAAGAATCGTGGGAAGCCGCCGATGGAGGTCGGCGAGGCGGGCGGGGAGGATGACGCTTACTACACGATTGAACGGCGAGAGGTGAGACTATTATATATTTTATTACTAATTTTATAAAGTATTCTGATACTAATTTAATAAACCTAATATTTATTTTATGAGGGATAAACATGGAATTTATTGAACAATTTTAAATGTATTTTACAACACTCATAATAGACAAGGCGAATTACAATAAAATCAGTTCAGTATTTACTTAAATAGTAACAAGTAATAAAACTAAACTTGATTATTTTCGTATGTAGGAAGAATAAAAAAAGCTAAGAGAGCTTCAATTATATTAATTCTTAAAAAAAATATATCAAATTCCATAATTCTTATATTAGCTAAGAAAGAAAAATTATTTAATATTTAATTTCTATTTCTCTTAAGTGTGGAAGGCAATACTGATTTTCTACTCAGTCATAAAATAAAGCTCATTTAAAATTAATGAATAATTGCAGCTTTCAAAGCTTCAAACAGCTTTATGTTACTACATATTTATTTATTAAGGTAAAGATAAGGAGAAAAATATTATATAAAAAATATTATAGTAAAAATCTACACTAATATAAAGAAGAAATATTTGTCTCAAAAACAATTAAAGTGTGAAAATTATTTCACCCACAGAAAGCTACATTATTTCTATGTAGCATGGGTTGTTACATTCTTTGATTCACATTTTTAGTTTACATAAGTTACTTTTCATGTGAAGAAAGAGAGTCTAGTTTACAGTAAAATTCATAAGTAACATCTTATTATATTTTTTTAGTTAACTATTACAAGTTAAAGTTTTACTACAAGATTTCTTTTTCTTTAATTATTAATTTATACTCTGTCCATTATATTATTTGCTTTTTGAAAGCTTCACGCCTATGTAGGATTGTATTGTCTATGTTAAAGTGTCATACAAATAATTATCGTACTTCATGGACAGGTCCCGCCCACTTAGTGATGTCTACACGGAATTATTCAATGATGGGTCGATAGATTATAATAATCGATAGAAATACTCTGTAAAATATATTCGATACAGAAAAACTCTTCTACGATGTTATATAATTTAAACGTAAAGACAACCAAATTGTTAGATAGAAACCAATAAATAATAAAATATTAGTTTAGTTTAGTTTTAACATACAATGCATAGATATGTGGTCTTATTATTACATATCTTATTAGTACGTTTACGTTGTAATTATTATTTACGTACCTGATTCGATTTATGATAATATTTTGAATTTATAATTGAAATGGTATCACAATCGATAATCTTTTGAACATCACTTCTGGTATCACCCGTCGAGCTGTCAAAAAGCAATTCTTATAGTGGACAGACTATAATTCCACATTAATAAGCTTTCCAAATTAAGTCAATTGTAGAACTTTAGTGAAAACCTTTTCTTGTACATTGAATTTTTATTTTTCTCTTAAAATTGCAAAAAAAGAAACAAAGAGTATTTATAGCACATAAGCTTTTGTCTATATATTTGCTCTCTTGCATTTAAACTTAAAAAAACGTACAATAATTCGAGATGAAATTATAAAACAAAGCTCTTCAAAATAATTTTAGTTCAATGATAAATGTTTTAGTTTGTAAGCATTAATGTGTCTTATTTTTTGTTTCATTTATTTTATAGTTTAACATTGTTGTTAATGTTGCCTTCTTTATTTGTTTATATTTAAAAAAATCTGCAAAAAGCATTCATATAATTTGTATTATCAATCATCACATAGTAACTTGCTGTCCTGAAAGACGTTGTCGTGGAAAACATTTTCCTCATTTCGCGCGAACTGTCAGATGCGAGAAGCTTAAAACAGCCTACTTACTTTACAACAACTTTTATTACGGCCTTACTAATAAAAAGTTAAACAATGGATAAATTTCAACCATTTTCTACCATAGCTATGTCCTGCTCTTGCTCACATGAAACGTCAATCATAAAAACAAGACAGGTTATTGCAATAACTAATCCATTGCATATGGTAACATTTTATTAGTAAGACCGTTAGTGTTTGGCGCAACTTTTTTTAAGATTTTTCTTTTTCATTTTGGAACTATATATCTCGTAGCCAACACACACAACCACAAATTAAGAATTATCGAAATCAGTCCACACGATCGTGAGCAAGGGAAAAAGGGATTTTTTTTACAAATGAAAAATCTAATCACTAACTCGATAAAAATAAGATAGGTAATATCGTAGATGTTTATTTATTTATTTAATTTAGATGTTGCATTGAGAGTTAGTTCTACACGTAATGTGCTACACGTGTTTGCAGATTTTAAATTCGATAAGAGTAGTTCATGAACACGGGTTTAGTCGAAGATTTATACGCGAAATTTCCTATGAATTTTTGGCGTGACTGTTTATAACAGTTTTTGATGAAGTTTAGCCTAACTTAGGATAACTTATGTACATATATCCCTCTAAAGAACATTTCAAGTGACATATTTTGTGTTTTTTCTAGAAAAAAATAAATTTGTATTTTTTTCGTTCCGCAGGGCGTCGCCGGCGCAGCATCGGATGGTTCGCACAGAAAGTCACATTACAGTAACCGAAGTAACAACCACGGTGTGTGGATAACTGTATTTTTAACATTGCTATGGGCGAAACAAATAAAAAAAAGTATTTCAGTTTTATGTCAATTTTTGAAATCTTCACGTTACGTGAAGATGGATGTTTATACTGATGACTAAAAGAGAAGTATAAAATTAACGAAAGATACAGTATCCTTTTGGGAATATAAGTAAAATCAGAAGATTAAATCAATTCAATTAATTAAAGTAAAAGTATCGAAATTGAGTTTTGGTTGAAAAGTTACATACTTGAAGCTATTTCATAAACTTGTTTGGTTTTAGCAAGCTAGCAAATATTTTTTATTCGTTTATTTTTCGGGTTTCCTTGCGCGAAGTTAAAAACTTGCGTTCTTAGCTATTGTATTTATATTTTTAATGTTGTATTTTGAAATCTTTAAATTCTTTATTCAATAATTGTTTCGCCCATAACGATCTGTAGCATCGGGTTTATAATATACAGGGTGTCCCAAAAAGTAGTGATGAACGGAAGCTGGGAGGTAGAGGACCTAGAGAGCTATCCGAATCACCCCCATGTATGTTATGCGATTTTTCGTATTTTCGGAGTTATGACATTTTTTTAAATTTTTCATCTATCGCTGAGTACGATGAGATTTTTATTTATGGTGACGTGACTTATTGCGCTAGATGCTTGATTTTTTTTTGTGTGGTAAGCTGAAAGATAGGCCAATTCAGTATGGTAACATTTACTATCATTAGATCTTCGAATGGAATAAAAAAAGAATTAAATGCCAAGAAAGATAAAATTACCCAGTATGTTCACAACTTCAAGGGCCCATAAAAAAATAAAATCACATAAAAAAAGTTTTCCATTTGGCTTTTAAAAACTCGCTCTATCTATCAGGTAGCTACCCTAAAAATTTCATTTTATTATTCAGAAGGCTTCAATCGAAAAATTGAAATCTAAATGTGGTAAGTGCAAAAATTTTATTAACATGATGATCATTAAAACCAAATTAAAACCCATAAATAGGTGTTTAATTACCAGAAATTTTTAAAATAACCCCGCTGTTGCTCAATGCAAGTGCGACATCACCGTAAAAAGTTGTCTTTTAAATGTCTGAATGCCCTTTTATCATTTTTAATGGTTTCTTCTGCTACTATGAATTTCCGGGTTATTTCGTCCAAATTGTAGCATTCTCTCAAGTAGCCGAGGTCTTTTTAGTATCCCCATTGAAACAAATCAATGGGGTTTAGGTCGAGGGACCGTGCAGGCCAGGCTTTAAGGCAGGCGTCACCAGCGCATGCGCAGGCTGCAACGACCAATCCATCTTTCAGGGTATCTTTGCCCTTTAGCCTGGCCTCGACGGTCCCCGGACATAAACCCTATTGATTTTTTTCCGTGGGGATACTACAAAGACGAGAGACTGCCACAATTTGAACGAAATAACCTGGAAATTCATAGTAGCAGAAGAAACCATTAAAAATGATAAAAGGGCATTCAGACATTTAAAAGACAACTTTTTACGGTGATGTCGCACTTGCACTGAGCAACAGCGGGGTCATTTTAAAAATTTCTTGTAATTAAACACCTTGTTATTGGTTTTAATTTGTTTTTATTAATCATCATGTTAATTCAATTTTTGCACTTACCTCATTTAGATTTCAATTTTTCGATTGAAGCCTTCTGAATAATAAAATGAAATTTTCAGGGTAGCTACCTGATAGATAGAGCAAGTTTTTAAAAGCCAAATGGAAAACTTTTTTTATGTGATTTTATTTTTTTACGGGCCCTTGAAGTGGAGAACATACTGGGTAATTTTATCTTTCTTGGCATTTTAATTCTTTTTTTTATTCCATTCAAAGATCTAACGATAGTAAATGTTACCATACTGAATTGGCCTATCTTTCAGCTTAGCACACAAAAAAAATCAAGCACCTTCCGCAATAATTGACGTCACCATGAGTGAAAATATCACCGTACTCGGCGATAGGTGAAAAATTGAAAAAAACGTCATAACTCCGAAAATACGAAAAATCACAGAACATACATGGGGGTGATTCGGATAGCCCTTTAGGTCCTCTACCTCCCAGCTTCCGTTCATCACTACTTTTTGGGACACCCTGTATAATCTAATAAATAACATCTGTTTTAACTCACCTTTTTTATCTTGTATTTTAATGTTTTCCTCAAATCCGAATGCTACAAATAACATTAAATTCTAACAACTATTAATTGCATGTTATATTGCATATATCTTATAACTGGTTTATTTATTCATCGTGTTATTAAAATAAACAACAAAGAATAATATTCTATTTGTTTTAGTTGTTAATAATAAATTAATAACAAATATTTAACATAGGTAGGTATATATATACATTTTACATAGTCAGTATATAATTTATGGTGGCAATACTTGCAATACTTACAATTACTTTAAAAATAAGGCATTGAAGTGAGAAATAATCTCATTCTTATATTTTCAAAATTCAAATATAACAACTATAGCACGAGGTGGTGGGATTAATAAAAACACAGACAAATTAATTAAATAATTTCCTATTAGAATTCAACCATTAACCATATTTATTCAAGTGAAAATTGTCCTAAAGTACGATAATTCCCTTTTTTCTATTACAACTGTTAATATCCTTAGAGCTAGCGCGCACGATCAACTTTGTCTCCGCAACTATTTTGTCTCTCCCATCAATTTGTATGGGGAGTTGCGTCGCTACGTGCGCGCACTTTCATACTAGCCCATAGGTGGAGAGACAAAATAGTTGCGGAGACAAAGTTGCTCGTGCGCGCTAGCTCTTAGCGAAGCTAGCGCCTGTGAGTTGATTTTAAATCTGTTATTTAATATTTTATTGGTTATAGCTGAATATTTTAACTATTCACCATATTACTCACACTCATTACATCATACTTAGAATTTAGATAATCTTCTAAACTCCACACTTAGTTTCAATTACCATTGCCTTCGTGTACAAACATCTACAAACTTATTTAGATACTTATAGAATAAATATTATTTGAAGTATCTAAGTTAGTGTAAATACATAAGTTAATAATAGCAAGATGAAAAAACAATAGAATGGTTAAGAAAATTATAATACACTAGCTGTGCCCTTCGGTTTTATGCGGCACTCCTGTTGGTCTTAGCGTGATGATATATTTTAGCCTTCCTCGATAAAGGGGCTATCTAACACCGAAATAATTTTTAAAATCGGACCAGTAGTTCCCGAGATTAGCGCGTTTAAACAAACAAACAAACTCTTCAGCTTTATAATATTAAGTATAGATTAAAGTTATATATAAAACGAAATTCGTAACTTCAATTCCGTAAACGACTGCTTCTATTCCCACTAAACATAGCAAAGGACCATCTCAGCAGATAATATAATAATAGGACTGCCGTTTAAAATACCACATTCAATTGTTTCATCCCTTTATCAGCGCTATATCTATACTATATACTAATAATATTATAAAGAGGAAAGGTTTGTATGTATGTATGGTTTTCACGCATAAACTACTGGACCGATTTTGATGAAATTTGGCACAGACAATCTTTAGACCCTGAGAAAGAACATAGGCGGTAGCCTATGTTCTATTTCGCAATAAAAGGTATTTTATTGCGAAATATGTACCACGGGCGAAGCCGGGGCGGACCGCTAGTCCAAAATAAACATATTTAACTAATAATATTCTTTAACTGGACTACTAGCTTCCATCAAATAACATGAAACTTTGAAGTCAAGAAACTATGCGCATGCGCCGATAAAACTTAGTTATCAATTACTCCGATTAATTTTGTCTCTACTGTAGGTAATTTCTACTAGCGTAGCCCATAATATACGTGGCTATATCCATTGTTGTAATATAAGGTATTGTATATTAAAAGTTATAGCTTACTAGCGGTCCGCCCCGGCTTCGCCCGTGGTACATAATATTTACGTTTTCTCTACATAAGAACCATCCTCGTACTTCAAGGAATATAATAAAAAAAAGAATTATCGAAATCGGTTCAGCCGTTCTCGAGTTATGCGCTTACCAACACATTTTGCGATTCATTTTTATATATATACTAGCGGTCCGCCCCGGCTTCGCCCGTGGTACATATTTACGTTTTCTCTACATAAGAACCATCCTCGTACTTCAAGGAATATCATAAAAAAAGAATTATCGAAATCGGTTCAGCCGTTCTCAAGTTATGCGCTTACCAACACATTTTGGGATTCATTTTTATATTATAGAAGATAAGAAAGAAGATAAGTATTTGAAAAAAGTCCAATTTTCAAATTTAATTATTTTAATGTTGGTTTGTCTCTAGATAACATTTTTGATAGCCTTCTACGAGAAGATTTTTAAAATTTATTAATTTATGCTTCATAATACTCAACATTCTTAATGTTATTCGTAGAATGGTCATATAAGATTTTTAGTACATACTAGCTTTCCGCCCGCGGCTTCGCCCGCGTTTTCAAAGAAAAACACGTTCCCGTAGGATTTCCGGGATAAAACCTATCCTATGTCCTTTCTCGGGTATCAAAATATCTCCATACCCAATTTCATGCAAATTGGTTCAGTAGTTTAGGCGTGATTGAGTAACAGACAGACAGACAGAGTTACTTTCGCATTTATAATATTAGTAAGGATTTTCAAACGACTCATAAGCTCAATAATCAATATACGAACTTGAAAGCTCTAAGTTTACTTATATTTCCTGTTTATTTGCTAATTATAAACCCTGATAACGTATAGCCAATTTGAGATATATTATTAACTCAAGGTATACAAGCGATCATACTGACAAATTAATTTTTCAATTAGTTCAAGTTTTTCATTTTATGTCAGCTGTAAATGTTGGCAGTTTGTTGTTCAATTTCACAATTGAGTTTCACTACCAATTCTATTCTGTTATATTGTCATTCTCTAATGTCTTTTCCAATAAAGATAACTCGGATTTTACAATCAAAGACTTATTAATAAGCACTTGTTAGATTGTGATAAGACGTAATAAAATAAATCCACTCAAAGTCTATAAAATAAACAAAAGGAAAGCTTTTTGGCTTTGGAGCAAACGTTAAGATACGGAAAAAGTTATCGCCCGTAAGAATTTATTTGCCCATGATCGAAATACATGTCGTAACTATTTAGTACTTTATTAGATAGCTAGATTTTCCACACAAAAAGTTATCTTTTATCCAGATCATCAATAATTGAAAGGAAATTATAAACAGCACTTCTTCCACACAGAAGGCGAAGCGGTTCCCGAACCAGAACCGAAAGAGACGCTCAACCTCGTCATCCCGGAGAAGGCGTCTTCGTTCAGCATCCACCCCGGGAGGCTGTGCATGGACCAGTGCTTCTACTGCGGCGGCAAGTTCGGTCTCTTTGACACGCCATGCCACATCGCGCAGATGAAGAGCAGCGAAAGGCAGAAGAAAGTTCTGGACAGTGAGTAGTCTTTATATTCTTACTAGCTTTCCACCCGCGGCATCGCCCCCGCAGTCAAAGAAAAACTCGCATAGTTCCCGTTCCCGTGGGATTTCCGGGATAAAACCTATCCTATGTCCTTTCTCGGGTATCAAAATATCTCTATACCAAATTTCATGCAAATTGGTTCAGTAGTTAAGGCGTGATTGAGTAACATACAGACAGAGTTACTTTCGCATTTATAATATTAGTATGGATGTATGGAGGTAGAAAATGGTTAATTACTACATATTATTGAAGTGGTAAATGCAAAAGTTTTTTCTTTTTATATTAATTACTTACATAAATAACTAGCTTCCCCGCCCGCGGCTTCGTTCGCGTTGTCTAAAACTTAACAAATAATACAAATACTAAACCGCTATCCCACGCTATCCATTGGTGATAACAAATTGAAACTAGGTGCATTATTTTAGAAATTATCGCCAACGGACATGCCAGACATTGTTTTATACATCATGATATGTTTTGATAACATATATCATTGAAAATCAGTCAACCAGTTTTCATATTTTTTTTTGTAATATAATAATTAATAACCATTCGTCCCCCAGACGAAGAGAAACTAACAATCGACAGTTGCCTCTGCGACGCGTGCTACCGCCACGTGGACCGGCGCGCGAACTGCCCCTCGTACAGGAAGCGGCCCGTCGGCAAACCGCTCGACCTGCCGCAGCCGCCCTCGCCGCCCAACACCGCGTGAGTATACGCTATTGCTATAGCAATAAGGCGCTGTTTCGTGTGACATGTCGAGTTCTAATACCGTGTTAGTAAACTGCAATACTGTTTTATTCTATCAATACTTAATTAATAATATATTAACTTCTTTAGGCGCGTGCATCATGGCAATACCATACGTCATGGAGTAAAATAGATTTACTTTTGACACGTGTGGGCGGTTCACATCAAATTTTTGGCTAAAGTGATACTTGCATAGTATAGAATTGTTATAATATTCAGGTATATAACTTGTATCAATGGACGGATAAATGTCTCCTGTAACACAGGACATTTCCTAGCATAGGAGACATTGTTCAAATATTGCAATTAATTGTACCTACAGCTACGGTTTATGGTTTACTTATATGTAAGTTATCCTATAATTGCATGTACATGTATATTTTTTGTTATCAAATAAAGAATTTATTTATTATTATTTATTTACATGCCTTTATTTTAAATACTGTTGTTTTGCCATTTTGCGAATGCTCATCTTCGACAATGTCCATGTTAGTGTAACACCTTTTATTTTGGTGCTTGTATAAAAGAATTAAAATTTTACAGTAGAAACATGTTTTGTTTTAACCCAACATTCGCAAACAAACAATTTTTTCAACATTTTTTATTAAAAAAAAATTTTTTTTTACCTAGCGGTCCAGAAAAGCCGCTAAGTCCTCCCCTAGAGGAGGAAAGCGAGGAGGAACCCTCAGAGACTCCCGGCCGCTTGGCCACGTGTCACACGAGCGGGTGCGGGGCTCCGGCAGATCACTCGATACGCAGGAAATGGCTTATTAAGATGCGATCTAGTGTTAATAAACTGGTGAGTTATCTTAATCCATTAAAAAATAACAAATTTTCAGTTTGTAAATTTACCTGCCTTCCAAGCCAAAGGTCGTGTTCGATTCCCACCCGGGGCAAATATTTGTGTGATGAACATAGATGTTTGCTCTGTGTCTGGGTGTTAATTATCTATATATAAGTATTTATTTAAAATTATATATGTATGTTTATCAGCCCTCTGGTTTCCATAACACAAGCGAAAGTTTAGTATGGGATCAGATCGTGCCGTGTGTGAAAATTGTCCTGAAATATTTATTTATTTATCTTTTCAGTCCATTCCTTTCGGTCTCTTAGTGTGGGAGCTATAGTTAATACTTATAATGTGTAAGCTACAGCAAATTCCTATATTGTTAAATTTGTATTGTTATTGTGTTTTTTGCTAAAATTAAAAAAAAAATCATTTTCTTTACCCCTGTTGCTATTTATCTATTGTCTAGCGGACAATGAATACACAGAGGCTTCACCTCTGTAAATGTTAAAGGGCAGTGTTTAAAGCAGTCACCAAAAAAATGAAAGCTTTAAGTGGCCTTGTCTGAAGTAATAACAGATTGCAATAATGTAATTTTCAACTGATATCTATGATAAGAATCTTGATTTCAATAATATAAATGCAGCAAAACTAATGTCATTGTTTTTAATCGACAAATTTCTAAGTAACTATTCAAGTATTTCAAGATCTTCTCCCTTATTTATTATTTTAAAACATTTTATTTTATACTCTTTAAGTAATTACATAAACATTATTTCAGTTAAAACTAGAAGGCGATTACCCGGGTCTACACACGATCCCCCTCTGCGGGGAACACTACCGAGCGCTCACGCCGCTCATGGCGTGTGTGTTGTGTCGTCGCAGGCTCACCAAACACCATAATTTGCACTTTATACATCATGTAAGTGTATATTCACGTAAATTTAGATGGAAAATTAGCTATAGTTGAACATGGCTGACACTAAACAACACTTGATTATCTCGATCGACACTTTCTAACCTGCACTTTATAATCTGCACTTTGTACACCATGTAAGTGTCTTAATAACGGAAATAATTCATTTATTATTTATTCATTTAGTAAAAAAACAAAAATATCGTAAATTGAAAATTTTGGTATACTTAGGTGACACTTTAAGCAACACTTTCTATAAAGTGACTGCTAAAAATTTTGTCAATAAAATGCAACGTAATCTTTTGTGGAAAATTAAGTATTTTTTGCATTTTTCCACACTTTCAATAAAATTTATACATTGTGAATTTTTGTGTTTAGTGTAGTTAGGTGTATTCACCAAGTGACACTTGCACACTATGCGTAATAATGTAATTGTTTAAGTGTCTCTAATTTTTGATTGTAAAATACACCATGCAAAACAAAAAAAAACTTTTGGTAACCAAGTTTTACACTTTTATTTTGGGTATCATTTAAGCTATCACCAATTTAATTAGTTTTGTGTTTCTTAAATAATAGGGTTTGTCCTCAAAATAGTAGATCTGTCACCAAAATGTAGTCACCATACAATGCAAAATCAGTTCCACAATAAATAACCTAAAATCCTGAGATATTTAAGGTCTAGTACCAAATATATGTTTTTGTATGTATTATAATAGGTGTGTCCTAATAAGTATTTAAGCAAACTAATTTAAAGAGATCACCAATAAATCATATTATGTTAGGTACTAGAAAATTGCATTAAGTTCAAATAAAAAATTAGGGTTGTCATCATCGTTTCAACCAAAAGATTCTGCTACTTAACTAGACTCCCAAGGTTCTAAATTTCCACTGGTAGTATAAATTACATTTAAATAAAATTTTTAGCAGAGTAGTAAATAAAACAATTATTAAAGTCAAAATAATCAATATTTATTGTTTGAATATTACCACTGAATAATCAGCTCTGGTTTAATAGCTGGCTTATATAATTGTAGATAAAACACTTAATTAAAGTTAAAATAATCAATTTTTAAAGCGCGCCAATTTGTCTCCACCCCTTTGATCATTTTTTCATTAAAATTATAAATTGATGTATTAAATTGGTAGCGAATACTATTAATTTAATATCTGAACGAAATAAAATGTTACTACTGTATTGGTGACAAAATATCAAATAAAAAGGAGTCGCAGTCAGGGATCGATAATCGATTTATTTGGTGACAGATCTACCATTCTGAGCACAGAGCTATTATTTAAGTAACAAAACTGTTATTAAAAGAACGAAGTTAATGCAATATAATTTTATTGGTTATCGATCTCTTATTTTACACATATATTAACATTAATTTGATAATTCATGCCTGGGAACAATTTTTGTTTATCTGAGAACGAAAATATTTCGTGGTGATAGATCTATTTATTAGGTGATACAACTTGATGATAAATATAAATTTTGGTGATAGAAAATATAGTTCCCTTTTATTTTTATTTATTTATTTATTATATTATATTTTTATTTATTTTTCAAGGGTTACACGGACCTAAACCCGCTGCTCAAAGAGGCTGGAATTCCGGTGGAGTTTACAGAGCGGCCGGTTTTGTGCAAAGTGTGCAGATATTACTGCACCTTGTTGCAACGTCCAGGGCATAATGATAACCACGCTAGGGCGTATAGACGCAAGTAAGTGTTAAAAACTTAATTTTTACATTTTCTTTTCCAAATTTGCTAAGAGCTAGCGCGCACGAGCAACTTTGTCTCCGCAACTATTTTGTCTCTCCCATCAATTTGTATGGGGAGTTGCGTCGCTACGTGCGCGCACTTTCATACTGGCCCATAGGTGGGAGAGACAAAATAGTTGCGGAGACAAAAAAGTTGCGGAGACAAAGTTGCTCGTGCGCGCTCGCTCTAATAAGTTCATATTTATTTTGATAGCGAAGGCTTTAAAAATGATTAAAAGTTGACAATTACGAAGCATAACTTATGTGACTTAAATAAAGACTTATTTAACTATTTAACAATTTTAACAGTAATTTTAAACTTAATCACATAAATAACTTCACTATAAATAACTCAGAATACAGTTAATTGGTAGCCATGTTTTACAGATAATATAAATAAGACAACAAAATTTAATTCAATCAAATTGTATTTTCAGATTACTCCAAATATACAATGTAGAAATACCGCCTGAGTTAGAACAAGAAACGGAAGACAACGCCGTACTAGAAGACTGCAACAATAGTGCAAGCAAACAGAAAAAGAAGACAAAGATCAAAACAAAACAAAGGAAATCCACCGAACCAGAAAAGGACAGCGAATCTTCCGAGAGAACAACAGAAAGTTCCCCTGAAAAAGAGAAATTAAAAGAAGAAATAGTTGAACCCGCTCAAAATACTCAACCGCTAGAAGAAGATATCGAGAGTCTCATTTCGTCGAATAAAATACCAGTTCCAGGCGCAAAACCACCGGAATCAGTGCAAAGTGATTGCTCCGAATCTGACATGGCAACCGACGAAACACCGCTCATACCAGTAGACAAACAGACAGAATTACGGTACCTACTCCAAAAACAAAATAACCCAGCGCAGTTCCAACACAAAGCAAATTTGACACAGAAAAGCCGAAATATCCTCAAAGTCCAAAATGTAGGAATTCAGAAGGTCGGACAGCAAAATAGAATCAACGAAAAGAACAGCAAAAGAATACAGAAGCTAGGTCAAATTGTAGCACATAAAGAGAAAACGGCTAAAAAGGATGGAGAATTGGAAATATTCGATCCTGACAAAGCAAAAGAAGCTCCTATCATCAAAAATATTTCGCTCAATGATGAATGCACAATTGAAACAATACCTAACAAGAAACCAGCAGATATAAACACGCTTAAAAACAAATGGCAGTTGTCGGAAAGTTTCAGTCAAGTAAAGAAGAATTTGAGTGAGTTATCTAAGAAGTTAGTTGATAAGGAGCCAAAAAAAGGTTCAGATTCGAAATACTCAAATCCGGTGAAGCGATTGGAGACGAATCCGTCGATTTCGGTCCGAGAATTGTTCCCTGGGGAGGAAGAAATGAACTTGCAATGTAATATAGAATTCAATAACGTTAAAGGCGTTACTCCCGAAGGTTGGGAAAAGTGTAACACTCTGATACAATATGACGTGGAGACTAAAAAGCTTTGGAACGAACTACAACGGCCGTATGGAAACCAATCGAGTTTCCTGCGACATTTGATCCTTCTAGAAAAGTACTTTAGAAGTGGTGATTTAGTCCTATCTCATAATGCGTCTCCTCATGCCGCGAATTATAGTAACTCGGTACAGAGTAGGTTACGCGCGTACGATAACATAACCGTTGAACCACCTAAACCAACAAGCCTGATCGAGTTCAGAAAGAAACCGTCAATGAACGGTAAAAGCTTGTTGAAGTCGAGTCAGAACTCGGAGACTAAAAAGTTCATGCCTCCGCCTGAGTTTGCGAAACCTAAACCCAAAGAAAAGAAAACGAAACAATTGCCTCCGGAATTGATTGCTATAAATACTCCTAATGCTCAAGGAAGGAAGGCAATACAGAATGTATTGCATAATATTCAACAGTTGGTCAAGGGTGTGTCGGCCTCTGATCCCACGGAAGTAGCGGCCGCGCCTCTACCGACGCCTAAGGTAGATACGGAAAAGAAAGATTCTAAGATAGATAAAGATAAAAAAGATTCACCCGCGCCGAAAGAGAAAGATAAGAAGGAAGGGAAAAAAGACACGCCTAAGAAAAACAAGGGGGGTTGGAGACCTACGTTAATGCCAATTACTCCGGTAAGTTATGTTTTTATAATTAATTATTATAGCATACTTTTAAGTTTTAACCAATATAATTTTTATAAAAAAAATATTCATTTATTGAAATTTCCGTTATTATTTCCGTGAATTTTTTTATTGAAATATCTTAAGCTTCTCTAAGAACATAAAAAAATATATAAATATTCCACATTACAAGAATTTTTCAAAGTATAGTTATCTTATTTCTCAACAATTTGTTTCAACCATTATATTTTTACTTTCCAGGAGAACCTTGCAAAGATAGCGCGGGAGCCGCTCAAAACAGCAGTCGACGGTCACAACTTGCCGAGTCTGGTTCAAGTACTTTCAGCCGGCAATCGCTACCACATCACCTTCGAAGATTACAACAAAATGTGTCTCATACGCCGCGAGAGACAACAGAGACTGCAAGAGAAAGAAGCCAAAAACAAACGATCGTCCGAAGAAACTATCGTTACAGAGATACAAACAGCCATGCTCGGAAACGGAGGCACGGTCGTACAAAACATCACCACAGATAAAGAACTAGACAAGAAGGATCTATCCGAAATGCAGATCGGATCGAACGCAGCGACGATACTGAAAAACGTCGGTTTGAAGAATATTACAATAGCCCCGATACCACCGAAAACCTCCACTATGACGTCACAAACGCTCTCCTTAGTGACCTCCCCCTCAATACTGTCGACTCCGATCAAAATGCCACAGCTCCTGACGGCCGTATCGATTACGAGTGAAACGATACAAAACAACCCCCTTATCACGAGTCCGGTTGTAATGCCGAAGATTCCTAAATCGTTAACGGTCATCCCTCAGACAGTGGTGGCCAACCAAGTAGTTCCAGTTGTGACCACCGCCCCGTCCCAGGTCGAACCGAGACCATAACGAAACCTGTTCTTTTTGGTTGTCTAACAACCAAACTACGCGGCAAAACCAGTGTGGATTGTAAAATAGTGAAGTGATTGTGCGGTTTTGTTCGCGTGTGACAAAGTGAGAATGTTTTAAAGTGAGAACCAGAGGAGCCTTATCTGTAAATATTAGTTTAATATCGAGCTGTGAATATGGTGACGACGGGATCCGCAAATGGTATGAAGTCATCCATTATTTATTGATATTATTTATCATCTGATTCAGTTTTGTAAGCTAGCGAATACATTCACTGTGATTATCGACCTCTTTCTTTTCATCCCTTTGTTCCTATGATTATCGAAATTTTTATTTTCAAAATTCTCTAGTCAGGATCAAAAATGCATTTATAATTTATTGTCGATGAGTTCATCAGCTTCATAACATTTGCGAGAATATAGACAATTTACTTGTAATTTATATTGTTTCGAAGTTATTACAATATAGTTATAGGATACAATAAAAAACGTTAAACACCTT
>CAJQZN010039835.1:0-26603 GCA_907164685.1 Colias eurytheme
TTGTTTAAGTCTCATCTCTCTAAAGCAAAACATTTTGCCTGGGTAACACACACCGTGAAGATTTCAATACTACAGCGTAAATTTTAAAATCTTCACTGTGTGGTGTATCTTCTATCCACCGTTTGCTTTGGACTTATCACATATTATATTGTTACTTTACATACATATTTTAGCAAACAGTATTATAATACTTTTTTAATATAGAAAATTAGTTTTTTTTTAATACATATAATAAAAATGCGAAAGTATCTATGTACTTTGTCTCTTCTTCGCGCCTAAACCACTGATCCGATTTGGATGAAATTTGGTACAGAGACAGTATGACCCTTGAGAAAGCACAGAAAGGTAAAATTCAAAGGGAAAATCCGACTTTAGCGATTATACATTTAAATATCTGTTTTGTGGTTATAATCAAAATCATATCTCTGAAAAAAAAAGAAAATATATTCAAAATCTTACGAGAAAAATAATAGGTACTTCAACTTTGGTTAACAATTTTTTTATTTTTATTTCAAGTTTATACACTACATAAAAGCCCACTTAACTACTAAACTTAATTAAATGGTTTCTTTAAAACGTCTGAATCGAAAAAAATATTTATTAACTTTTATACATTTTAAGTCTATTAATTCAGTTGATAATATTCCACTTATTTACTATTTACTTCATCATTTTTTGCATATAGAAATAGTACCTACAACATACCCTATATTAAGTTAAATCTTTGACTATAAATTTATAACTCCAAAAATACTGAAATATTGAGGCCCAGAAAGATGGCGAATCGTTTGTCAAAAAGTTAATTTTATTAATAACTTACGAGCAATTTTTAGTTTCTCTACATTTATCTTGTCACTTAATTCGAAGTTATAGTTAATTAAGTACTAAAGAGTTTATGGAAAATTGGCATATTCTTCACTAATACCACAATACGTAGTAGCGTTAAAAATAGTGTAGATGTTACATCACATCATCATCATAACCTGCGATATATCATTAATTCATTATCTACTAAAAATCTATTGATGCAATTGTATGACAATCCATACTAATATTATAAATGCGAAAGTAACTCTGTCTGTTTGTCTGTTACTCAATCACGCCTTAACTACTGAACCAATTTGCATGAAATTTGGTATGGAGATATTTTGATACTCGAGAAAGGACATAGGATAGGTTTTATCCCGGAAATCCTACGGGAACGGGTTTTTCTTTGAAAACGCGGGCGAAGCCGCGGGCGGAAAGCTAGTACTTAATAAACTATAACCTAATTAGGTTGCTGCAATGATGTATTTTATAAATTTAATTACTTTTTATAAGGGACTAGGTTCACGCCCGCGGCTTCGCCCGCTTTGTCTAAAACCTAATAAATTATATACTAAAACCTTCCTCTTGAATCACTCTATCTATTAAAAAAAACCGCATCAAAATCCGTTGCGTAGCTTTAAAGATTTAAGCATACAAAGGGACATAGAGACAGAGAAAGCGACAAAGTTTTATACTATGTAGTGATTCACATTGGAGTAATTTTTAACATAAAAACGGAATTCCAAGATTCCTGGTTTATCGCATTTATCTGTGTTTTAGTTTGAAAATCTTATAAAATACAACCGACGGGAAACCGCTTATTCAAAATATCTAGACGAAGGTCTGCTTAAGATTTACTGTTAACTATTCTTAATTTATTGGGCATAATATATCTCAGATACGTTCACAACATACTGCATTGTTATCCTTATAAATGTATGCATTACTTAATATAATAAATGCTTCTTACATACTTATTATGTGCTTTTTTACATTCTAATATTGAGTTCTGGCGCGAAATATATTCCTATCTTCACAATTTATTAATAAAGTTTTTGTTTTTAACGGGAATAATGAATACCTGACTGATATTTTTTAGGACCGATTTTTCAATGCTTGGATAAACTTATCCGTCCAATAAAGTATTACACGATAATATTAAAATGTCACGTAAACTGTCAAATACGGAAAATGAGAATACGTTTTTAAAATGGTAGTTTTGATATTCGACGAATAAGTTTTATCCAAGCATTGAAAAATCGGCCCTTAAACTAATATATTAAACGTATATTGGCAGTGAATTAAACACAGCATATACTTCCTAATAACTAATGATTATATACATATAGCTATTAAACTAAAATAAACACTAATTTTACAGAAAATAGACAAATATTTGATTATCGGTTCATTTTAGAGGAACACTAGTTTACATTACATGAATCGAGTTTTTAATTCTATTTATGCTCTTAAAATGCTTATAATTAATAATATTCTGTGAGAATTTATTGCATAGGGTACGCACGTCATTATTTCAAAACTTACAATTAATATTCTGTAGACAGATAGACTCACTCACGATTAAAATTTCTTAAAATAATCACATTTTTCCACAATTAAATACATTTGATATTCAGTTTACAAATATAAATTTTTAAGGAATATAAAAAATAGATCACGGCGCGATTCTATTCTTTAAAAATTTATAAATTATATTTTTATCACGAACTTTTTTCACGTTTCGGTTGCAACTTGCAACTCCGGGAGTGCCGGCAGAAGTGAAAACTTGATTATTAACTTTGAGCATGTTTGATATTTTGGAATGGTATCCGTCTTACGCTTTTTCGATCAGGTCACGTGTCCTGACGCGAGTTTAAGATTTTATACCCATTACAGAAAAAGTGCTCAACGCCGCTAAAGAAGTTTTCACTTCAAAAACTATAATTTAAATGTGTCCTACAAGTCTACATTATTTAAATTAGATCCTGAATGTGTTGGCAGATCCTCTGTTAACATTAATGTTCCAATTGGAACCACTGCTTCGTCCCTTGCTCGTAATTTGAGCATTTCATTTCTCAATTTTTCGAGCACCGCGTAATTTGGTTCGTTCCTTCTTGCTTTATCTTGTAATAATGTTATTTGTTGCTCTTCTAATTTCTTCTCTTTGCAGCTTTTTATCGATCGGGAACCGTAGAGACGTAGGAGGGAACCCCATGATCGAATGTGCGGGTGGAGAGACTGGAATACATTTAAAATCATACGTTAAAATGCAGTGTTGATAAAAAAACCTGTATTCAACCTTACGAAATCTGTATTAAATAAAATATTTCTAGTGATTGAATGCTAACTAATGGACTCTTGTATTAAAATTTTATGTTACTGACCATTACAGTCTCTTGTACAAAGTGAGGTTTGCATGGATGATTAAAAAATATTAAGTATAAATATTTTAACATAGATTATACTTGTACTACTAATGGAATACAGAGGTATGAATTTTTGAATAATAAAATATAAAGATATTAAAATTCAACTCTCTTCATATGAATAACTTCTAATATCTACATTAGAAGACTTGAAAACTAAAGAACTTACAGAAATATGATTAAAAAACAAGGTTGATTTATTTAATTTGGAAGTAAAAAGTATTTTACCTGTAGGATAGCTTGGGAAGCCCGTTGTTTTGCCGCCTTCTTATTTTTACAAATAACGGAAGCGCTGTGTTTCCCAACCTGCATAGTGAGTTGAATTTTCTGGAATTCTAACTTTTTCACCTGTAATTTGATATAAAAAATAAATTACTTCTTAAATTATAATGTTCTACAGAAATAGTACTAAATAAATATAATTTAAGCAAGTCGCCTGCTGTTTCGTTGGAGCTTAAATAAAAAAAGAAAAGTTTGAAAAAGTATTATTTTGTTTTAATGCAATTAAATGTAGAATTGAATTAATTGTAATCAATACACATTCTATTACGTCTAATGTCTAAGTAAATTAGTCGAATCAATCAGAGAAGGGAATAATTTATTTATTTTGAAGTACATTTTCTACAGCAAAGGACATGTCCAAAAATGTATGAACCAAAAACCCAGAATCGACAGGAATGAAACTTGTACCAATGGATTGGCATTGAAGTATAATATAATATTACCAAGGGGGCATTATGTGTAGCACAAGTGATAAAACATTATAACATCGTCATATTAAGCCACAACATAACGGAAACTTATGTATATTATGTTTTTTAAGGTATTTCTTACTGGAACGGGAACTAAAATAAACACTAATTTTACAGAAAATAGACAAATATTTGATTATCGGTTCATTTTAGAAGAACACTAGTTTACATTACATGAATCGAGTTTTTAATTCTATTTATGCTTTGAAGTATATTGTATTTTGCTCCTAGCTCCTATACTATAACGATTTCAGGATTACCGCTTTTGCTACATTATAATATATTTAATTATCAATCCATTGGTACACATTTCATTCCTGTCGATACTGGGTCATTTTTTGGACATCTCCTTTGTAAGTGACTTGGATGCATAATTGCATATATGTATATAGATGCGTGCACGTGTTCGTATGCGTACATTTGTGCGTGTGAGTGCGCATTATACATGCTGTTAAAGTAAATAATGTACTTACATGAAACGAAATAATTTATCCCATAAGAAATCACTGCAAAATACTCACATTAACATTAATATGTCTATCATTAGCGCCGAAATTCCTCAACAAGCAGGTACGCAGTATAGCGTGCGGTGACGGTTCGCAAGTTGCCGCGCAGAACTCCGCAATACGGGGATCCTCTACACCCACGTAGTCGAAGAACTGAAATGGTATTATGAGAGTATTTTTATGTATTTATGCTTGCAGAAACACTTACAAAAGTAAAAACTCCAATATTAATATGAATAAAATAAGTACCTTACAAATAAAATACATCATTACACTCTTGTTCATTTCATAAGTAACGCGGAAACGGAGCTTACGGAGCGCTCTCGATTGCGCTCCTATGAAACAAGATTCAGTACATTGCTTAATACGAAATTAATACGAATAAGAGTGAAAGAGAAATTTCGCCTCAAGTGAACACCCATACAATTTTGTCACGAGCCGCCTCTGTTTGTAACCTGCTTCTAATATTAAACTATGAGAGGATTTCATTATAACTACCTACTATTGTTAATGCTCAAAATTCGACCATTGCATTGTTATGACTCATACCATCCTCCCTACTAATATTATAAACGCGAAAGTTCGTACGAATGTGTTATAGTCTTTCTAGCAAAGATGATTTCTGGCAGCATTATACACCTGTTTTACTGATCGATTTTCTTTAGGGACAAGTAGGTGATCTGATCTTTTTCTTTCTGTGTCCTGCCAGACCGAGACATTTTTTTTTCTTCGTCTCCACCGGGAATCGATCCCAGGACCCCTCGGTGCTACGCTCACGCGTCAACCACTGTACCAAGGAGGCGGTCAATCTTATAAGCTTATATTATGTAGGCAATAGAAATACTCTTTTCTAGAAGCAAATTTAGATTCAATTTACGTACTGAAAAGTCCGGTTCATTAGAATTAGGAGCGGCAATCTCTTCGTTCATCTCCGGTATGAGTATTTGTATGGAAGCCCTCGCCGCCATGCACATTATACATGTCACCAATAAAAACTATCACTTGATGGCATATATTAAGTACACTTACAGAAAAGTCCGGTTCATTAGAATTAGGAGCGGCAATCTCTTCGTTCATCTCTGGTATGAGTATTTGTATGGAAGCCCTCGCTGCTGCAGCTTTAGCCTGCCGCTTGCTGCTCCCATAGCCCACTCCGTAGCGCATGTCACCAATGAATACTGTCGCTTGGTACGGGTTTGACGCGTTTTCTGAAAAAAAATACAAATGTAGGTATTATGTATAAATATAGGTATCATTCATATACCGTGTAATAGAAAATGGTTGTCTGTAAAGTCCTTTACTGACGATATTTGAACGCGACAACGTCTGATTGTGCTTCTTTGTCGCTCGTTCCGCGCTCTCGCTTGCACTTCAAGCCTTACATGGAACGCCTCAGAGCGAGGTAACGCCGCATGAGTCATGTTTTTTCGTGCGTGCAGGCGGCTCTATCGAATTATATGACGTTGTCACGTCAAAAGTATAAATGTAGGTATTATGTATAAATGTAGATATCATTCATATACCGTGTAATAAAAAATTAAACACACAATCGCAATGAAAATGTCTTCAATTTTCAGAACTTCAAACATCTAGACGCCTAAAATATCATCAAAGCCCAAATCGTGTAAGGTCGTCAAAATATCCGAGAAGCGTTGTATAAAACTTTCATTGCAATTAACATCTTATTTCGGGGTGGTACTGTTCAAAGTCATCTCGCATCGCTCGTTGGAAAACTCTGCTCAATAGACGCGTAGGTAGAGTTTTGCCTCGGACAATAAATTTTGGGCGTTTAACTCCAATTGTTTCGTATGGAAGAAAGCTCATTTTAAGTTTAACTTAAAACAGCTGAAAATGTACACAATCAAGTTATTTATATCTAGATAGAGTTACATACCTAGTTGTGTAAACTCATATACAGGTTGTTTATGTAGTGCTCGATACACGTATTCGTGGAAGACAGATAGATAACACCGGCCATTCATATTCATTACCCAGTCTCTTTTGCCTTTACCACCTGAAAAATAAAGATTATCATTTGATTTTTATTGTATTGTGTCTCTTTGTTCTTTAAGAAGTTAATTTATAGGCGGACAGAAGAAATTTAGCAATAATATATTAAAGTGTATTTGAAATAGAGGTACTTGGGCAAGAAAAGATTATGTACTGAATAAAAAATGTTATTATGTATTTAGAAATGCTACTATGCATCAAAATAAATTATAGGGATTGGTGAGAAAAAGAACATACAAACTTTAATGAAATATTGTATTTTACAGTCACAATGATGACTACCATTGCTTTCAATAAATAGTTTCAATGAAGTATGTGCATATGTGAGATAATTTGACATAAAAATATTTAATTTATACCATTTTCCTGTCCATTATTGGGTATTGTAATCAGTTTTGTTCCTTCTGGTAAAGTGGGGTGTTGCAAAGCCTTTCTAGCTTTTGTGTATTTTCGACGGTCCGCCCAACGCCTTGCAAAATAAATATATAAAAACTTAATACATGAATACTCATTTAGTTCAATAAACACACTCTAACATCAAATTTTTCAAAAGTAACTTAAATTTGTAAATTACTAGCCGTAACAGTAAACATTGTTCTGCTTTACTGTTATCACTTAGGGGCGTGAAAAATAAAATGTTGTTCAATTCTCAGACCTACACAATATGCATGCAAAATATCATGATAATCGGTCAAGCCGTTTAGGAGTTTTACTTCAAACACCGCAACACGAGAATTTCATAAATTAGAAGATATGCATCTTATTTTTACAACTTATTTAATTAGAACTTACCCTTATAAACTCGGGAAGTCTGTAATACTTGCAAAAATAGTCTAACAATATAAATATTAAAAATGTAAATTAAAAAATTGTATTTATAATATTTTAAAGAAACTTACTTAAACTGCATCACTTCTACTGTTTTAAATTGGAACAACTTCTTGCAATAATCGTTAATTTGGTCATACGTTAGATGTTGAGTTTTCCAACTTGTGTTAACATTTTCGACTCTTGGCGGCGGCATGGCTACTCCCCCCGGCAGAATAACTGGCTGTATATTCAAAGGAATTTTATTTGCTTCCGCATTTTCATCAGTTTTTTCCGTTTCTCCAGTTTTCTGATTTGAATTATTCTCTGTATTAATATTATTGCATTTAATATCTTGTGGTTCATTCAGTTGAAATGCTTCTTCATTATTACTGTTAGAGTCTTCTGTCATAGGTTGAATTTTAATTTGTATCTTGTTATCAATTTTCTTACAACCTATTTCTGTAATGTCCTCCCCAGTAATATCATTAACATCATTATTTATTTTATCTGTATCTTCGATTCTTTCTTCTAAACAAATTTCTTCCATACTATTTCTAAACGGGCATACAGTATTGTTTTCTTTTTTCACTAAATCTATAGTTTTCTTTGATATGTCATAGGGTTTAAAGGCCAATCTTTCGTTTAACTTGTTCAATCCTTTCGGCTTTTCCGTTTTTTTCGCTTGTGCGTTAGCAATTTCGATTTGCTCTTGTATTTTTCTATCTATTTCTTTCTGTTTTTCTTCTTCTTCCAGAGCTCTTCGGTACGCTAGACAAGGAATTGCGCTTATTGGAATGTCGTGCCGCTGGAATTTATTATTTTAATATTAGACACATTTCTACAATATTGAAACATTATTACTTTGTTGTATCCAAAAAAAGGACCATAAGTGAACAAAAAAAAAATACAATCCAAATTCATAATATCCTTAGAGAATACACTATTAAAAATAATCTTAATTGCTAAAATACAACATCTATACTAATGTTATAAAGCTGAAAAGTTTTTTTGTTTGAACGCGCTAATCTCAGAAATTACTCGTCCGATTTGAAAAATTATTTCTGTGTAAAATAGCCCGTGCATCGAGGAAGGCTATAGGCTATATATCATCATGCTAAGACCAATAGGTGTGGAGCCTCGCGTGAGAAACCGCGTGGCGCAGCTAGTTAAAAAATAAACTTAATTGCCAAAATGCAGTACATATTAAATAATTAATAAGAAAAGAGAACAGTATAGATAGTTACCAATATGTAAAATTAGTATCTATCTATCTATCTATCTATCTATCTATCTATCTATCTAATTTACCTGAATATTACTCTTCCCAAGGCAATATGGTTTAGCAAGCGTAACTACCCGACTCGGCCGGTGCATATAAACGGGAATGCCGCTCATGTGCCGAGCACAGATCCACTCTAGGGGTAGAACTTCGAAGGGATTTATACCTTTTTCTGTGAATAATGTCAATGTTTATTTTACAATTTCTTTATTATATATGTGTTCTGTCTTGTGGAATTAAATAATAAATATTTCTTTCTTTAAAATGTAAGTGTAAAGGTGTGTGTCTTGTGTACTTAAAACCTTTCAATTTATATATTTAAAATAAAGGCAGTCACAGTCATGTCATTTGTTGTGGGGGCTGAATGTCTTTAACTTTTAAATCGAAAATAAATGTTTAATTTTATTACTTAACTCATTTGGCATGTGCTAAAACTTTTACATATTATCAAAATATAATATCTTTAATCAACCTTACCTTCCATAATGATTTTGGACCTTAAAATATATGGTTTTTCTTTTGGCTTAGGAACTCCTTTGAAATCTTCTGGCAAGTCCTCTTCTAACATTTTCTCTATTTCTTCCTCTGGTATTTCTGGAGAATATAATTTTTGTAATACAAAACAAATAATAATCCAATCAAGCATTTATAACTCTAACTTTGTAGGGGGAGTTAGGGCACATTGATACAATTCTAAATATTTAGATCCAATTATGACATTAACCCATTGACCACCGAGCGCCCCGATCGGGACGCGACACAATAGATTATCTATTATGTCTGTGATTCCGGGGACTGATGGATTAAAGGGTATACTGATACATATAAATGTACCCTGACAGCACTGGTAGTGTCTACTTCAATAGAAATAAATATTTTATAAAATTTAAGCAATTTATAAACAGAAAAAATTTAATTCTACATAATGTAATGACTAATGACATATGTACTTACAAATATCTTAATATATCACCGGTAACACTAATTATATAACAAGAATCACATCTTAAAGGATGCTTTGATAAATTGGTGGAAACATCAGAAAGACGTTAGATTACATGTCGAAGCGCTAACAATTGAATGTTGCTTCACGTGAGTCTGTAGGATGTATGTACCTTCCTTTATGTGACAAACAACTCTCCTAACATGTTTTGTTTTCAATGTACATAATTATATTGACTGTATCTATGTGCCCCATGCATCAATGCACCCCACCACCCCCTATTTTATTACGATTTTAATTCATTCATTATCAATGTTCAGTAGACAGCTATAATATCTATTGTTTTTCTTATATTATACTTCAATACAATACCCTCAGACGTGACCGAGCTGCCATCACTTGACTCATCGTCAGACTTGACTTCGTCCAAAATTTTGAACTCCTTTAACTTCTGCAATTCCTCTGGCGTCACAAAGTTATTGTACTTATCATCCATCACAAAATGATCGTCATCGGCCTGTGTGTCTTCAGTGAAATCTGGATTTTCATCATTAACAACAGATTTTTCTATTTTCGCCTTTTTACTGGGCGGACATTCATTTACCTCACTCATGTTTATTGTACCTAAAAAAATTACTAAGTTCAACAGTTTTTAGTGCTTCCATTTTATGTAACGATAATACTCTACCTGCTTTCAAGCTACTCCCTTGTAACATTCAAAACTTAATATTGAACATATATTAAAACAATTGCCGTGCATATCAGAACATGCAACTTATTATGTATAAATATTGATATAATATGATAGCTAATATATAATATATATTAAGTAGATAAAATAAATCTTAGTATGGATAGAATTTGTTTGATATGTATTTAATGTTTATTTGAAGAATATATTATAATATTTTAGGGTCCTTGAGTCTGCCAGTCAATTGTTTGTAGAGAAGTAATGTTATTAATTTCCAAGAAAACAATTTATAAATCTATAAAATAGTTATTAGTATAATCATGTCGTTTCTTTACAAATATATACTACATACATATACTTAAATAATAAGATTAATTTTTTCATCAAAGTGGATGTTCAATAATTTAACAACTATTGTATTTATTACAATACTTTATTAAGTAGAAACTACAAAAAATTATATATTTTTCATAAATTTTATATTTAAACTATGCTTGGAGAGGATTATGTCTAACTTTTAAAATATTAATCATCTTTCTCAAAAATTAGAATATTAATTTTATAGCAACGTAAATCTCGACAGTACATTTTTGCCACATCAGCATCAATTTATTACAATTAAAATATAGGAAGACTACTTATATTAAAATTGCAGTTTATGCAAAAGTAAAGACATTTATTTGTTAACAGGTTTTTTGCAATTTTAGCCAACATGAATCTTTTAACAGGATAAAAAAGAATAAAAGTGAATGAGATACTACTGAAATCTTTCAGCTGAATTTATAGAAATGTATGGTAAGTATAGTTTTTGTTCAAATTGTCTTGAAAGTAAATGAATGTGATCAGTGAATAATAATACAAAATATTATATATTTAATATGCCACACAATTACTAAGAAAGAGAGTTACTTATAAATAAAAAAAAACATTCAATTTATGTCTTCACATGCCGGCTTTAGAATGTTGTTCTTCGAAAATAATTTATGTCACACACTGTTTCAAGTAGTTTAAAAATAAAAAGCCAACAATAAAACTAAGATGAACAATTATTCTGGAATGACTACACCACAGATATTAAAGACATAAGAATATTGAAACATTGGTAGTTAATTTTAAAAGTAGTCCCATCAGGCAAAACTTGTTTATTAGTGAGTTTAGTTACAATCATTCTAGGAATTTGTTTCAAAATTCTTAAACCAACTGTTATAGGTAGGTACTATCACAACAAAAATTATGAAGAATATTCATAGAAAGTAGGCGAGCATTTACACATGGCGATAATTCTAAAAATCCATTGACAGCACACAATTGGATTTTTACCATCGCTAGATGTAAATGCGTGTGGATCATATATACATCATTGTCGGTCACAGATATAAGTCGAGGAATGTTGCAGGTTTGCAAGAGACTCGCTCCAACATAAAACAGAGCTAAGCCTTTTGAAAAACTGCTAGGTACACTTAAAGAACGATCTCGCCTCACGTAAAAAGCCTCCAGGCACGACAATACAGCTGGAAAAAAACTGCTCTGTCCACACTACTTCGCAAAACACATATTCGCAAAATAATTTTACAACAATCATAATATTCGTAAGATAACTATAGAACTAACCTGCGGCCGTTTCACCTTACAGTTTACACACTAATCGTTTCTAATATAATCGTTATCTTTTGGGTATAAAAATAATATATAAACTCTGCAAATTATAACAGAAACGATTGTACGTGGGACCGATGACTGCTTCAACTTTTATTGATCAAATTCCTGAGTTGTTACCAATGGTTGTTACAGCAATTAAATTTGGAGTTTGGCGTTTGCACTTTGCGCCTTGCGGTTTCGTTTTTTGAGCTTGACTGTTGACACTTGACGTTGACAGTCCACAGACCACAGGGTACATAGTAAAAATTATAGTGTATCTATGTATCTGGCAAGGATCTGGCCTAATGCATAGGTACTGACCTTTATATTTGTAAGTGTTGTAAGTTGTAAACCAATAGTAAAATTCAAAATCTTTGATTGTAACTTTCGTAAATTACCTATTGAGGTGTTTTAATAGTAATTAATTAGCAAGTCTTATTATCGCAGTGGCCTTAACTTAATCCTTAATAATTATAATAGTATACAGTATTTAAATTGTGAGTGTAGGTCTATGTTAATAAGTAGAGTACTTGCCACAAAATCAGTCCCATGGAAAAGTATTGAACTGATATTGACATGGATAACCAGACAACCTTGAATCCATCCAATCGAATCCGAAACGAATCCAATCATGTTGAATCACCATAATACGCTATTTTGAAAAAATATATGTAATTCAAAAATAAATCTAACAAAGTTAAATAGGTACCTGAAATAAGATAATTATTTAAAACAAAAATACCATTATTTTTTGCTTTTTTTGAACTCTACGACTACGACTCTAGAAAAAGAAGAAGGGAAAGATAAGACTAGAACAGAGAACTAAAACAAACTTTTGTTTTAATATTATGCACTATTGTTGTTTTTTTTTATACATAATATAATTAACAGAACTGATGTATGTACAAGTTTAATTATTATTAAGTATGTATAGCTTATTGTAGTCTACAAAATATTATAATATCGATATATAATATAGTAGATATTATTTACACTTTTAAACATGTACTTATTTTGTTAAAAAATATTATTAATATACTAGCGGTCCGCCCCGGCTTCGCCCGTGGTACATATATACGTTTTCTCTACATAAAAACCATCCTCGTACTTCACGGAATATAATAAAAAAATCCATACATCCTTACAAACTTTCGCCTTTATAATATAATTATTAATAATTATTATTAAGGAAGGAATTGAGATACATAATTATTATTATGTATCTCAATTCCATAATACACGGGTACCATCATAAGGAAGGTACCCGGTCCTTTGGAAGGCTTACGTGGGGACACGGATCCTTAATTATTAGATATTAAATTAAATTAATAAATTATTAATTATTAATTATTAATCATAGTGCATTCAATAAATTGTATTGTATCTGCCTCAAATAGTTAATGAATAATTATGTTCTTTACCGTAGAAAAGGAGAAAAAAAATGTGTGCGTGTACTATAGTACACGCGTCAGAACTCAGAAGTGAAACTTCCTTTTTACTTTTTTTTTTAATAATTTTCTATATGCAACTTTACAGAAATACGCCGAATCACGCGTGGTAGAGATAAGAAAAAGATGGCGCGTAACGGAAAAATGTCACGCGTAACGAAAAAATGTTACACAAAATTTTTTTCCAACCCCGATAAAGAAGTTTCAGTTCAAAAATACTGCTATAAGGTAACTAGGTACCTAAGTACCTACATAAGATTAGAAGAAAAATAATACAAAAATAGTCACTAAAATATTTATTAAAAATAACACTATACACAATAAAGGACGTGCAGGTAACATTTATCTTGAACTTACCTATCCTCCTAAGGACCAATGGCCTCATATAAGTACATAAACAACATCACCATTACAACCCAAAGCACCAAAAAGTTTTAACTAAATTACCAACCACTGTCCTCATCCGATGACAAAATCGAAAATTCGAAATAACTTAAAAAATACCGCGCTTTTCTGCCTATGATCACTGTGTAACGCGATTGGCTGAATTGAACTATTAGGTTTGATAGGTAAATGGGTTATCCAATCACAGAATTTTAAAATACTTTAGTTAAAGTTTTGAAAATAGCTGGTCAACGTAACAGAGGTAAGATAAATCGTTATTTATCATATAAATCTCTCACTTGATTTTCATTTGGTATTGAAAAATGAATAGTAAAAACAGTACAGGAACGTATTAAAATTAAATTTAACCAAACAATTCATATTGTATTTTTAAAAGTCACGGATAATTTTTATGTGATCACGTGTGAACATTGGTCGTTACTTACAATATTATTTTCATTTTTTTTTGTACTCATTTGAAGACATTGGTAGTCAATGACTATAAAACATTTAATTAGTTAATAATTTATTTTGTTGTTTTACAGTAATTTTGAGTGTAATTGTCCTGTTTTATGATTATAATTTATTTAAACTGTCAACAGGAATTACTATTGCAATCAAAATATACAGTTATCTTCCTTATTTTTTCAGTTATTCGTGACGATAATATCATCGATTTCCTAGCCGACTGATGGAGATTTTATTCCTAGTGATGAAGACTTAGGAGGCCCACCATTTGTTTCCGAATCGATTTTTAGTTAGCTCATTGATATTTCAAGTTCCTAATATTGTACTTTCAATGTTTTTATTTCTTTTTTTAACATATTATGTTCAGATAGTTTATACATTTTATTACCTAATATGTAGTAAACTTACACATTTAGAATTTAAGAAAAACTGTTTTTAATTCTTTTGTATACTTTGTAGAGGTTTTTGTATGATCTCATATTTGATAACATAAGTAAATAAAAAAATCTACAAGTAAAACCTTATTTTAATAAAAAAATTTTGGATTCACTTAGGTCTGATGTGATCACATGAGAACAAAATAAATCGAGTTTTTTTTTCAGAAATGTATTCTATAAGCTATATTTTACACAGATAAAAAATCCCACAAGTAAATTTTAACTCTAACAATAAAAAAAATAAAAAAATATCATTGGGTGGCAGGTCTATTGTATTTTTATGTACTCAGGTGAGAACAATGGGTGGTAATGCAGAATAGGATTTTTTTTAGCTTGGTCCTTAGGAGGCTATACTTAATTTCACATAATTTGCATTTTATTCACATTAAAAAACTACAGGTACCTACTATTTAATTTAGGTACAAAATTATTAGGTAGGTAACTATTAACTAACTAAGGCAAAAGGAAATTCATAATTTTAAATTTTAAATTTTATTTTTAGTGTTACCATGGAAATTAACATAAAAAATTACCATGATTGTCTAAGATTGTAATTAAAAAGGTATAAATAGGATGACTTAAGACATTATAATAAAATTATCTACCTAGTTAGTTGGCAGCATTATTAACAATCCTAAGTCGTCGGTTAAAAACTTTGGAATTGAAAAATGTCATAGAAAATAAGCCATTACATAATATTATAAAGAATTTATCACGCAATTTCGTTTCATTCAATTTATTCGAAAACTATTATTTTATAATCATTAGAATCTAATGATACCTACCTACTAAGTTAGGTAGTTAGGTTTAGACCCGCATACAATAAAACACAAGAAATTAAGAATTGCTTATTCACTTAATAAACAAATGTTATAGCACACCAGCATTATAATAATTTATATATGTACTTACTTAGGTATTCTATTCCTAAAGTACCTTCTTACACTAAAACATAGATAAATATCCTACTTCTATCGAGTATTTGTACAAGCATTTACATTACATCTCATAATCATCTCTAATTTTAACTTACAATAATAAGGCTGTGTTGTGAAATTATTCTAATAAAATATTTGAATTTCCTTGTCACGTTAATAAATAGGATATTATGTAAGATTTGAAATACTGCTTTCCGAATCGGTGGTAAATGTTAAAAATATGTAATGACGTTTCAAAAGTGCTTCTAGAAGAAGTCTAATTGAATAGGATAAATGTTTGAGTTTGAAAATAAATCTGTCTAGAAATCTTACGTATGCAATTTATTCACTTGACTAAATACATCTTTATGAAGCGACTCCTAACGGGATTTCCGATAAGTTCTATTTATACTTTTTCCCATAATATGTAATTACAGACTTATGTTTTTCATAGTTATTGCACAACTCATAATGTATTAAGTACAGCGCTCTATCGATACTTTGTTCCGCTCCTATTATATTAAATACTATCGGTCCGCCCCGGCTTCGCCCGTGGTACATATTTACGTTTTCTCTACATAAAAACCATCCTCGTACTTCAAGGAATATAATAAAAAAAGAATTATCGAAATCGGTTCAGCCGTTCTCGAGTTATGCGCTTACCAACACATTTTGCGATTCATTTTTATATATAAGAGATTACATGATTGGTATTCCACGTATTAATTCATCATTTTGTTTACAATAAAAAAACTGGTAAAAATTGATTTAAGAAAATTAATCCAAGAAATGTAGAAATAGAACAGAAAATTCACGTCAATCAACACTTTTTTCGGTTGTAACAAGATGTATAGAACTTAATTAATTTAGGGGCAATCTTTCAATTTTTCAATTGGTTAAAAATTATCCGTCCAATAAAGTATTACACAATCATATAAAAAATGTTACATGGAAAAGTTAAAGTCGGGCAATAGAACAAATTTTTGAAATGGTTGTGTTATTCAGCGAATAAATTTTAATTGAAAAATCGCCCCAAATTATTTTTTATTAGCTTTAGATATGGAGATTGGTATATTGAAAAATGGTCGTCGTGTAATGGAACGAAAAACTAAGATAATATTCTTCTTTTCTTCGAAGGAATTCAGAGCATTATGATCCGTGCACTTTTTGATTTTCCAAATTTATTTTTAAATGAGTTATCGCCATGGTTGCCAACCGGGATATCTGCTTTCGCTAACACTAAGAATATTTGATATTCCTCCTTGGTCAGCTTGATAAGGTATCTGAAAAGATAAAGTATTTTTAGATGAAATAATGATGAAATGATGGTGAAATAATGATAAAATATAAGATGAAAAAAACATAGTTATCTAAGAATAAAACATAAAGTACTTTATTAAAAACATGTTTTTTTTGGTTTCAGCACCTATATTTTTCAATAAAATACAATGTGTTTTTCAATAAAATACAGAAACTTTCAATGAGTTCTTACGATTATATCTTACGCAAGTTTCCATTTTTTTAGATGAAAAATCGGAAAATTATTTTAAAACATTGTATTTTTCGCTGTTTTTGTAGAACTAATAATAATTAAATAATTTGATGGTTAAATCAGGTTTCTAATTTACATATTACAATCAAAAATAGGTAACTTAAATTTTTTTTTGTAAACCAGACGACGCGACGTTCAAGTTGTCGATTGGAATAGTGATATTGAATTGTACATATTTTTTTTTGTAAATAAAAATGCTTTCTTTATTTTATTTTATTTTTATTTGTTTTTTTCATACATTTTAATTTTTGAAAAATATACGTAAGTACCTAATTATAACACATAACTATAATACAATATGTTAATTCATATTTTTCAAATAGCCCTAAATGTAGGTATTTTATTCCATGTATTTTACTGGAAACAAAGTTGTGAAATGAATTTCTTTCGCTATTTTCATCTCTATTCCGAACCTCAAAAGGAAAACACGAAAACCTTCTATGATCATTGATCACTTTGTTGTCCGTCTGTCTGTCAAGACCCTTTCTCTCATGAAAGTGTGAGTTACAAAGGCATGAAGCTGAATTTATAATTATTATAATATACTTAAGTCTACGGTCCCTTGAAGCGGTGAAAAAATCAAACTTATAAGCGAACGCAATCAAAAGATACAACCGTGTACCTATGCTGCAAATTTTCGCAAATTAGGGAATTAAAACCTACAGGGTACTTCCCGTGAACACAGAGTCTTGAAATTTGGTAAAAAGCAAGGTTTCATAGCACAGTATAGAAAAAATTGCTAAAAGCTTAAATTTAAAATAACATAATAAAAAAAATACAGGTTTGTTCGGAAGCCTCAGTGCGCGAGTCTCACACTTGGCCGATTATAAGTTATGCAAACATTTGAACAATAATCATTATCATTTTAATAACTTTTGTTACTATAAGCCTACCTTAGTTACAATTTTTTAATAGTTATGAATATTAATGTTTTAAATCCATAGATTTAATTTTGAATATAATAGTAGTATAGTATAGTAATATACTTAGTAGGTACATAATCTTATATTGAAGCAAAAGTTAAGTTCATAGACCATTATTTAAGTTACATACTATTTACAATTATTGTTGTTTATACAGGAAGCTGGACCCCCAAAATACAGGCGTGTCATAATTTGGGGTCCGAATGAATTTTTTTTTATAGGCAAGGATTATTACGTAAATGTTTTATCTTAAAATTGAAATATTAAACTTTACAAAATGATACGTCCGTTAAAAAAATACTGTTTACCATAATAACATGAAAAATATTATGTTTGTAAGGACAAATGACAATTTGGGGCCATCATAGGGAGATGATAGGCGATGGCGCAATTACAATAAAAATACCTCTGGATTATTAGGCACCGTACACACGCGCGAGCGTATGTTAATTGAATTATATTATCTGTGCTATTATTAACTACTTAGCATCATAAGTATCTGTATACTTTGTTGTCTATTATTTCAAGTCTAATTAAAGATTATTATTTAGTATGAAATGAATATATCTACTTTTAAATTGTAAAAATGTCCCATAAAGGTATCTTTTTTACCTTCTACAAAATATATAAAAGAAAATCGTTTTAATTAAACCACTTATAACTTAAGAAAGTGATAGTGACATGAACATTTAAAGTTCGCTAAAGTTAGTTACTTAGTTTAGGTATGTAGGTATGTAAATGACAATAATATTTAAAAAAATTAATAAAGATAATAGTGCAAGACCGCACTTTCTTACTTATAAAATAAAAAGAAACATTATTGTAAAACTGTATTTGGTTGTATAACAGTATACAACTTATCAAGTAAAACAACTAAATACAGATTTAAAAATCAATTTTTTTATTAATTTAATCTCGCATGTAAACACAACACAATCTTGATTACATCATTCCTAGTCTATATAACGTCTGTACAAGTTTATTTGTCATCGTTCCGTGGTCGGCGCCGGTTCACTCTCATATACAAACAAAATTACGCTATTTCGTGTTTCTAAGCGTATTTTTCAATTAAAATATCAAAAATGTTGGCTCTAAATGAGGTAGTGATAGCATCAGCAGTGAGAACACCCATAGGGTCGTTTAGAGGAAGTCTAGCTAATGTGTCGGCTACAGAATTAGGTGGTATAGCTGTGAAAGCAGCAGTAGAAAGGGCTGGTATACCGAAAGAGGAAGTTAAAGAGGTGAGTCTTTTGGATATCAATAATCATTTAAAGGCGAATATGATTAAACTAAACTACAGAAAAACCGGTGCGAGCCGGTTATATCATAAAAAACTATCAACCAACAACAAACCGGCTTTAGGAAGTTAAAAATAAAGTAAGGTCGAAGTCTATGCATTAACAATAAGATACGATTTTTTTACATTCAACAAGAATCTCTCTTGTTTATGTTATTGTAAAAAGGGTTGTATTTAAGTTTTAGGTGACAAAAATAATTAATTGGGGTTATAGAAATAGCTATGAAAAATCAAAAGAACAGCGACTAACAAATATTAATTTGAGTTAGGTAGATACAATACAAAATGAGCAGCTTCCTAATATTTAAGTGACCTCATATTTGTTTGAGTGTCAACATTACGTCCTGCATTTTTTTCATTATCTTTTATACTGAGCGGCATTTTATCTTAAACTAGCTGCTCCGGTAAACGATGTTCTGCACTATTACCCCTTACTGTTATTTTCTCCCCGTAAGAACCATCCTCGTACTACCTTGTATATTACCTATATATAAAAAATAACGAAATCGGTTCAGCCGTTCTCGAGATTTGCGCTTAGCAATACATTTGTTATTTTATTTTATACTAGCAGTCCGCTCTGACTTTGCACGTAGTTACGTATTAACGTTTTCTCTAGGAATGGTTCATGGCTGCCTCGAACTTCAAGAAATATTATAAAAAAAGAATAAACTAAATCGGTTCGGCTGTTCATGAGATTTGCGCTTAGCAACAAATTGAGCGTTCCATTTTTATATAATAGAAGATAAGGATTAATATAGTTTAAAAATAAAACCGGCCAAGTGCGAGTCGAACTCGCGTACCGAGGGCTTCGAACAACCTACTTTTTATTATGTATTAACTCTAAAATTTATTTTTTCGCAATTATTCCTATATTTGTATTATAAGACGTTGCTTTTAACTAAATTTCAAGACACTGTGTTCATGGGAAGTTCCCTGTAGGTTTTGTTTCCCTTGCAAATGTCGAAATTTGCGTAATTTTTCAGCATTTACGGCTGTATCGTTTGATAGCGTTTTATTTTTACACAGCTTCAAGGGACCGTAGACTTGAGTATTCGATATAAATTTCAGCTTCATATCTCCACGCGTTCCTGAGAAACAAAAAAAAAAAAAACAATAATTTGATGAGTTTATGCGTGAACTCATTAAATTATTGTATCTTTTGTCACCGATTCTTGATTAGCGTTTTGTACACTAATCAAAAATCCTTTTTGAATTAAACCTGACCTAAAGTGAGTCAAAATAGAGATTTAAGGAGTCGGTTACATACAAACATTAAATACACAGGTGAAGCTAATAAAAGCGTGTTAAAAATTACTTTGAAAAATATTATAACAGCTATGGGCAGAACTACTATGAGATCGATTTTTTTTGAGAATTTTATCAACTATTTGAAGAAATACTATAAGCAAATAAATTTTATTCATTAAAAGGTAATTAAATGAAACAATGTATATATTCTATTACGTATTTCTAGTCGTTGACCTAGTAATTGAGTCGCTACTAAGAAATTTAATATCTCAAATGGATTAATCACAATCCACTTTTAGTGCGCTCAATCTGTATTTTATTATCAACCCATATTCGTTGCTTGTTTAGTTTATTGACACTTACTCGAATTCATACCGCTCAAGTTATTAAAACAGTATCTCAACATAAGCTGCTCAGTTTTTTTAGTCTCTCGTTTTATTATTCGCTGTATAAAAATAATTAAATAGTTTAAGGCCCGATTTTTCAATGCTTGGATAAAACTTATCCGTCCAATAAAGTAGGTATTACACGATAATATTAAAATGACACGTAATCTGTCAAATACGGGCAATTAGAATACGTTTTTAAAATGGTAGTTGGTTAGTACATTATTCGACGAATAAGTTTTATCCAAGCATTGAAAAATCGGCCCTTAATCAAATTATTAATTTAATCACTGATGTAAACGCAATCTTAGATTATATTATTATTTCTCGTAGATAATGTCTAAAATAGGTTTATTTATCTCATTCTCGCACGCACGATTTATGCATAATATTTTGTACCCAAAAGTTAAAAAAATATTGTGTTGTTGTATAAAAATATAAAAAAATATTTTGTTTTTTTCTTAACTATAACTGTTCAATTTTCCAGGTTATCATGGGAAATGTTTGTTCTGCTCGCCTTCAACAAGCACCAGCAAGACAAGCAGCTATATTTGGAGGTCTACCCACAAGTACAATTTGTACGACGATCAATAAAGTTTGCTCATCAGGCTTAAAATCTGTATTATTCGCTACCCAAAGTTTGCAAACTGGAACTCAAGATGTCGTTATTGCTGGTGGCATGGAATCCATGTCAAACATTCCTTTCTATTTAAAAAGAGGAGAAACGGCTTACGGAGGCATGCAATTAGAAGATGGAATTTTATACGACGGACTGACTGATGTGTACAATCACATACACATGGGAAATTGCGGTGAACACATCGTCAAGAAGTTTAACATATCTAAAGAAGAACAAGACGAGCACGCGATGAACAGTTACAGAAAAACAGAAGCCGCGTACAAAGCCAAGGCTTTTGATGCTGAACTCGTGCCTGTAAGTGTGCCACAAAAACGAGGGAACGACATAATATTTGCTGAAGATGAAGAACACAAAAAAATTAACTACGACACGTTCAAAAACCTAAAGCCTGCCTTCGAAAAGGAAAATGGGACGATAACAGCTGGTAATGCGGCAGGGTTAAACGATGGAGGAGCTGCTCTTGTTATGATGACAAGTGATGCCGCAAAAAGACTAAAAGTAAAACCTCTCGCTCGTGTCATTGGATATGCTGACGGAGAATGTGACCCCATTGAATTCCCAATAGCGCCATCGATTGCTATAACTAATCTCTTAAAAAAAACTGGAGTTAAAGTGAGCGAAGTAGATCTCTGGGAAATCAATGAACCGTTCAGCGTAGTGGCTATTGCTAATGGAAGAATCTTAGGAATTGATTCAGAAAAAGTTAATATTCACGGAAGTGCTGTGAGCTTAGGACATCCGATTGGAATGTCTGGATCCAGATTAGTTGGACATTTATGTCATGTTATGAAGAAAGGACAGAAAGGTGTAGCTACTACTTGTAATGGTGGTGGCGGTGCTTCTGCCATTATGATTGAAAAATTGTAAATGGTATAACTTAAATTATGACGAATTCTTCTTGTATCTCATTTTAAAGTACATTGTAGTAATAATGTAGCCTCTTACACAAATTATAATATAACATTGTCGAAAGTGGGAGTTTTTTTTTTTAATTATCCTGGGTATTATTAGTGGCCTCTGATACTTTCACACGTATGATTTTTGTTGCTTATTGTAATATGCTGTAATTACTTTAAATATCATTCAACTTATCAACTCGTTTTTTTCTTTTTAGTTTTTTCTAAATAACTTATTTTCATGTTTTACTAATTATTATCATTTTTTTTTCAAATTCGTAGTTATTTGATAAATTCTTTTAGTAAATTAAAGCCAAGTTTTGATAAAAAAAAGACCAATGCGCCAATTTTGCGGCCCTTACCATACACGTGTGTGAGAACAGACCTGTGCAGTGTGCAGTTTTTTTGAGCCTACCTAGTATGATCAGTTGATTGAATATGATTTACGCATACCTATACAGCGTTAGCTATTATTAAGTATTCTGTAACTGTATGGTAGACGGTAGACCGAAGCGTGTATGGATTACATAATGGATCAGGATACATAATTTGTACAAATTAAATTATTGGGTTTTTGAAGTGAAACTTCTTTAGGCGCATTGAGAGTTAAATTTCAAGGTCATGGCAATACCTGTCTAATATTGTCAAATATTGTCCCTGCGGCACGTGGCCGGTGTAACTCAGTACTCACCTGTTGCCCGAGCCAGCGCCGCTTGATGAAGTCGGCAGCGCGCTCCCCGACCATGACGGCCGGCGCGTTCGTGTTGCCGGATGGAGCGCGTGGCATTACACTTGCGTCCGCTACACGCAGACGGTCTATACCTTGCACCTGGGTGATAATAATAATATAGGAAACAGTAATTATACAGGGTGTAATCGTTAAGTGTGCACAGGCGATTTTTCCGTAAGTATTACAGATAACAAAAAACTTTAAACTGATATCGAAAGTACTTAACCTAATGAGTAAAATGGCCGTAATAAATTTTTAAAAATAAATCGAGAAATATCAAAAAAATTATCTTTAAACCCTCCCATACATTAAGTATGAAATATGAATATCCCGTATACATTTAATATGAAAGATTTTAGCTTTCTTTTTCTTTTTTGGTTTTCTGCTTTAATTACTTCGCAAATTTGAAGTGGCATTTTCCACGCTTTTTCCGGACATTTTCACGCATTTTCCGGGGATTTTCCGAGCATTTTCTCGACATTTTCCAGGCTTTTTCCGGACATTTCCACGCATTTTCCGGATATTTTCCAGACATTTCCACGCATTTTCCGGATATTTTCCAGACATTTCCCTGGCATTTTCCGGTTATTTTCCGGGATTTTCCAGACATTTTCCGGGAATTTCCCAGGCATTTTCCGGGGATTTTCCACGCAATTCCCAGGCATTTTCCGGACATTTCTCAGGCATTTTCCGGATATTTTCCGGACATTTTCACGCATTTTCCGGATATTTTCCTGGCATTTTCCAGGGATTTTCCACGGTTTTTCCGGAAATTTCCACGCATTTTCCGAGCATTTCCCAGGCATTTTCCGGGAATTTCCCAGGCTTTTCCGGGGATTTTCCGGCGAATTTCCGCATGTTTTCCAGACATTTTTTGGACATTTCCCTGGCATTTTCCGGGGATTTTCCAGACATTTCCCGGGGATTTTCCGGGGATTTTCCTAGCATTTCCCGGGGATTTTCCAGACATTTACAGGCTGTCAGTGAAATGTCCGGAAAATGCCTGGAAAATTTCCGGAAAATATCCGGAAAATGCCTGGGAATGTCCGGAAAATGCCTGGAAAATGCCTGGGCAATTCCCGGAAAATGTCTGGAAAATAACCGGAAAATGCCAGGGAAATGTCTGGAAAATATCCGGAAAATGCGTGGAAATGTCCGGAAAAAGCGTGGAAAATGCCTGGAAAATGCCCGGAAAATGCTCGAAAAATCCCCGGAAAATATCCGGAAAATGCGTGAAAATGTCCGGAAAAAGCGTGGAAAATGCCATTTCAAATTTGCGAAGTAATTAAAGCAGGAAACCAAAAAAGAAAAACAAAGCTAAAATCTTTCATATTAAATGTATACGGGATATTCATATTTCATACTTAATGTATGGGAGGGTTTAAAGATAATTTTTTTGATATTTCTCGATTTATTTTTAAAAATTTATTACGGCCATTTTCCTCATTAGGTTAAGTACTTTCGATATCAGTTTAAAGTTTTTTGTTATCTGTAATACTTACGGAAAAATCGCCTGTGCACACTTAACGATTACACCCTGTATTCACAGACTAAATACATTGAGTTACTATGTACTACGTACTAGAGAGGACATCGCTATTATTGTAACACGAGTTAGAGTCAATCGTCTCAAACCAATTTTTTTTTGTTACATTGATTGGTTTTAATTGATAAGTTTATTCATATTTTTTAATAAGATAAACAATATTTATTTGTTACATTGTTTGGTTTGAATTTATAAGTAATAAGAGGCAGAATATCTACAAACACTAGCCGCCATGCGCCGCCACGCTTAAGCTTGTCGCACTGTTCGTGGTGTCCTCTCTATACGTAGTAATAATACCTCAACGACTAAATATAATTATTTCTGCCTAACCTGAGGGGTTGATTCAATTATTGAGATATGGGGCGAAAACGACATATTAAATAGTTACAGTAAAACAGAAGCCGAATATTTAAAAACGAGACGAGCACGCGATGAACAGTTACAAATTTACAAATGCTGCATATGAAAGTAATGTTTTAGATGATGAATTGCCTGTATCTGTGCCACAAATATGAAGGTACGATATTATTAGCAATTATATTTACACAAATACGAACACAAAATAATTAATAACGACTATAACGCCAGGATTCGAAAAAGACTTAAAAGTCTACGTTATCTGTTAAAACCTGCAAAAAATTGGGCTAAAAACACATTTATCACGTAAATAACCTCAAAAATACAAACATAAACCCTACCTGTAACAGCGGATCAACACAGGCCATCGGATCGCCCCTCGGCCCCATACGACAGGACCCCACCTGGTGGTTCTCGGGCCCGGTGCGGACACGGACCGCGCACTCCCAGTACGCGTCACAACCGAATCTGTACCCCTCACAACCCTTCACCGGCGTCTTGTCCAATTTCATGCCGTAGCTCTTGAGAGCTTTAGTTTCGGATAACTTGATCGCGAATTTTATGCCCTCGATTAGGACTTTTACATCGTCCGGGTGGGTGAGGTAGCTGAAAATATTACGAATTATAATACCACTGATTTTAAAGACGATTTTCTAATGACATAGTAAATTGTTAATGAATTGAAATCATGAATGTAATGAATTCTGTTATATGAGATATTGTCAGCAGATAAATTAAATATGAGATGAAATCTTTGAAATCAGGAAAATTGAAATATGCACAACTGCTCTATGCCATCCCTAATTTCTGGTATTCAAACATAAATTAGAATCGGGCATATTTCAAGGAAAATGGAAGAGCGATCACTTGCTCAAAGGCTCAAATTATCTAAATCTATAAAAAGCATCCCGATATATTATTAATGATGACAACATGATGTTTATTTGTAAATATAATTGATCCTATAAATACATTTTAAGAATCTATATTGTCACCCAAAAATAGTTGGCATAGAATTACTATAATAATTGGCAATATTCCTTAAACGCTCCCAATTGCTCGTCAATTGCTCAATTGTTATAATCTGCAATTGCTCACATTTGACATTGTGTCCGGTTATTACTTCGCATTGCGTTGTCAACAGCTCAAAGATTTGGCGGTTTTCAAGGTCAAAAGTAGAATTGATGCTATTTTGATACATTAATATTAGAGCAACTTCTTTAGTTAAAAAAATGATTCCGAATATTGCAAAATTTCACTTCATAATATTTTAACAAAATAAAGAAAGCGTTTAGTAGTTTCGAAGCTTATAAAATGAACAATATTTAACAAAGACCTAATAGTTGGTTCATCTACTATCATCTTAAAAATAACTGACGATCGTCAGAACAAGTGATCTTTCTAAATATCCTTTTATATATAATCACCATAAAGTAAAATATAAAAAAAAGACGGGTTGCACTCCGGGAGTGCCGGCAGAAGTGAAAACTTGATTATTAACGTTGAGCATGT
>CAJQZN010039835.1:26613-48865 GCA_907164685.1 Colias eurytheme
AGGTCACGTGTCCTGACGCGAGTTTAAGATTTTATACCCAACGCCGCTAAAGAAGTTTTCACTTCAATAAATAACTTACTTGGCATAAATCTTTGGATGGGCGAACGGATCAGCACTGGCTATCTCAATCCTGCCTCTGCTCTTTGGCCTCAGAACTGCTGGAAACATCTGGATGTTTCTAGAACCATCCCCAAGTTTCTCCCCGACTATGCCAGTTTTGGCACAATCTGCGAGAAAACCGCCGAAGAACATCTGGATATCTGGGTTGTCTTCTTCCGGGTTCGCGTATTTGGTGTTTATGAATCCTGTCACTTCGGATATTCCTGTAGAATAAAATTAATAAATAAATATATAAACTTAATGTTACTATGATTTTTAAATGTGAATGGAATATGCTGCGAAATCTGATTTTACTTTTTTATCTTTTCTCCATACAACTATTATGATTTATATCTGACGGAAGTTACTAAGTTGTTAAGACCACTGGTTTGGTTTTTTGTGGCTCCAGTTTCCTATTTTGTGATTTAATTTATAACAAATTATAATTAAAGTAACATAAGGATTTATTTCTAGAATACGATCGTTGAAGAATTATATGATTATGGAAGGAAGATAATTATATTATTATGATTCATGATAGTCAATTTTCCCAAACAAATTATGCACCTAACAAAACAACAAAATACATTTGTTCTTGTTTAATACTTAATTGTACCTAAGAAAAATGATTCAAATATTATTTTATCAGAAAACTTAATAGTTATTTTAACGAACCTGTCCCAGACATAAGCCCATCTCTGAACAGCAGATACTCCATAGCAGTCGCCCAGTTCAAAGGCGCGGTATTATTATCATTCATAGTGAAACTCAGGAAATGTGTCACATGATTATGCAGATTCTGTCCCACTCCGGGCAGTTTGTGAACAAGTGGAACTCCAGCTCGAGATAATACCTCGGGGTCTCCAATACCACTGAGCTGTAGGATCTGAGGGGTCGCTACTGCACCACCACTACACAAAGTTAGATAATAAATGAATGAATGAATAAATAAATATAAATATTTCAGGACATTTTTCACACACGGCACGATCTGATCCTATACTAAGCTTTCGCTTGTTATGGAAACCAGATGGCTGATAAACTAATAACTAGCAATATATAATTTTTAAATACATACTTATATAGACAATTAACACCCAGGCACAGAGCAAACATCTACAAATATTTTCCTCGGGTGGGAATCGAACCCACGACCTCTGGCTTGGAAGGCAGGGCCACTACCAATCAAGCCAACCGACCGAACAGACGAATGAAAAAATGAATGAGAGTTTTATTGTACACACCATAATTACAAACATTACATAAAATGAAATACACATAAGCAAAATAGGCAATAGTGTTATTGAACTGTCATGGTATTTGTATAAGAATGCATATTATTATTTAGATGAAGTTGAAACTGATTTTAAGACGAAAACTTTCTACTGATGAACTGATGTTCTTATCTTGTAGTTTTGCCTAGAAAGTTATCAGGGAGTTTTTCAAATCAATTTTTCAAATCGGACTAGTAGTTCCTGAGATTAGCACGTTCGAACAAACAAACAAACTCAGCTTTATAATATAACTAAGTATAGATTTACCTCAATATAATTTCATTATTCGCAAATATAACTTCAGTCCCCCCAAAGCTGTTCCTCACTTCTACAGCATATGCCTGTCTGGTTGTCTGGTTGATCAGAACCCTGGTAACAGTAGCGTTTAACATCACATGCAAGTTGGAGCGGTGTCGAGCCGGTCGGAGGAAGGCTCGGGCCACACTGAGCCGGGAACCGTTGCGATTGGTCGTTTGGGCGATCGAGAAGCCCGTGTGGATCTCCCCGTTTAGGTCACGGACTTGGTAACCTGGGTAAATTGATTTAGTAAAGTTGGAGGTAGCTCGAAATTAAGTAGGTTAGGATAGGACTGATTGTAAAATAGGGGAATTCTGCAAAATTAGGCGGCTAAGGACTGATTATATCGAGATTGATAGGATAGATATCACTAAAGCAGTAGACAGTGCAAAAGTTGTCCAGTAAAGGTCTGCTTAATTCACGATTAAGATGTCTTTCACCGAAGTCTTTAAAGTAGATAGTGCATAAATATACAAGTGGAAAGTGTTTGGACAGTAAACATTTACGAAATGGCATTTCGCAACATAATAATTGTTAACTGAAAGCATTTTTGTTGTAAATTTTTAAGTGTAGGTACTTAAAGTGGTACTTTACGTCAGAATACTCATAAATAATCTACTCGATTGTACTCGCGGAAACATGCTATGCCAACAGTATTTGACGCATTTATAAAATTTCTATATTGAATGTTACCATGGTAAAAAAAATTGGTTGTCTGTAAAGTCGGTTTAATGACGATAGTTGAACGTGACAACGACCGATTGTGCTTCTTTGTCGCTCGTTCCGCGCTCTCGCTCGCACTTCAACGAACGGAACGCCTCAGAGCGAGGTAACGCCGCATGAGTCATGTTTTTTCGTGCGTGCAGCCGGCTATATCGAATTATAAGACGTTGTCACGTCAAAAAAATTAAAGGGGTTCATTCGACCTCATATAGCATTTGATAGACATTTTCCATTACAATAACGCTATATAACACGCACAGTTGGTACCAACTTAATACTTAAACTTACCCATTTCCTCTCCAGCCTTCAACAAGCTCTGACTAAGCGGTGGGTGGTAAGGAAACTGTGACACAGTCAGCGGACCACCAGTACCATGATACCCCTGATCCATTTCCTCAACTTGTTTATTGTCTTCTGACTTCATGAAGTATGGAAGAACATCTTCGTACGACCATCCTTCATTACCTAGGGCTGCCCATTCGTCATAGTCATGTCTTGATCCTCGAATGTACATCATACCGTTCATTACTGATGTACCACCTAGCACCTGTAAATTGTTATCGTTTAAGAGGGGGTATGAAGCAAAATAACCAACCTTCTAATCTATACTAATATTATAAAGCTGAAAAGTTTGTTTGTTTGAACGCGCTAATCTCAGGAACTACTGGTCCGATTTGAAAAATTCTTTCGGTTTTAGATAGCCCATTCATCGAGGAAGGCTATAGGCTATATATCATCACGCTAAGACCAACAGGAGCGGAGCCACGCGGGTGAAACCGCGGAGCGCAGCTAGTAGATGATACGTGTAATATTCAAGACCAAATCTAAAAAAAGAAATAAAAACCGGCCAAGTGCGAGTCGGGCTCGCGCACAAAGGGTTCCGTAGCAGCAAATATAATAAATTACAGTTAAATCAACCTATCTCAAAAACTATAAGAGATACTTTGATCAAACCAAAAATCGTTGAAAGAGTTAATTAGCATGCATCACCTCTATTTTTTTTAGAATTTTATACCCCGTAGTTATAAAAATAGAGGGGGGGGGGACATACTTTTTACGACTTTGAGAGCTGATATCTCAAAAACCGTTCACTTTAAGAAAAATGTTTTTTAGAAAACTTTATATCATTTTAAAAGACCTTTCTATTGATACCCCACACGGGTATGTACATCGAAAAAAAAAATTTCATCCCTCAGTTACATGTATGGGGGGCCCCACCCCCAATTCTTTTTTTTACTATTTAGTGTCATATTTTTGTAGCGGTTCATACAACACATATTCCCATCAAATTTCATCACTGTAGTACTTATAGTTTCCGAGTAAATCGGCTGTGACAGACGGACAGACGGACAGACGGACAGACGGACATGACGAAACTATAAGGGTTCCGTTTTTGCCATTTTGGCTACGGAACCCTAAAAAGAGGTAACTTCGAGATTTTTTTTTATCGAGCCAATTGTAATATTTTATGTTTTTGATCAAATAAAATCCTCGAAAATATTATCTAGTTTGATATATATGTATTATGTTTTATTTTTTAGATTTAGTCTTAAATATTACACATATCATCCAATTCAAGATCGGTTATTTTGCTTTATACCCCCTCTTAACGACCTCCTGGTATTATGCCTTATTATTATTACTTGCTCCATGATGTCCTTTAATCATTTCTGTAATTTTTCCAAACATTTTAACCCCCCTGATTGTGTAATGACAGTTTAAAAAAGATAAGTGATGATAAGATAATAAGATTACAATACATGAGTGCACGTCAATCATGTAAAATGGGAAGTAATGAACAAGGTTGTTGATAAGAATACGTTCAGACAAGTTTTTCTAAACTTGTCGAATAGGAACATTGTAAAACCAGAAGGTATATTTTTCATGTATACTTAGGTAATCCATAAAAAACGAAATCGAAACGTTGCAATCATTTTTATCGTTTAAGTACTAAAAATAAAATAATATTTTTTGTGGAATTATTGACTTACTGATTAGGACATGGGCAAGCATTATACCAACAGCTTGTAATATCAAGACATATAAAATACTAGCTCTGTTGGTTTTAGCGATATACAGCCTATAGCCTTCCTCGATAAATGAGCTATCGAACACCGAAATAATTTTTCAAATCGGACCAGTGGTTCCCGAGATTAGCGATTTCAAACAAACAAACAAACTCTTCAGCTTTATAATATTAGTATACGTAGTATATTATTATTAGCCTGTGATATTAGTATAGATTAGTATAGATGACAGAAACAACCGTGAAAGCTAAAACAATAGATATTATCACTTACTTTTCCCCTCGGCCAATAGCATTTCCTCTCTTTTTCCCCAAGACAAGCGGCCTGCTCTGGTTCCGTATGGTAACCCCAGTCTATACTCGATCCGATGAAGTTTAAAAACATTGAGGGTACTTGAGTTCCAGTGGGTTCATCAAATCCTAAAAAAACAGATATTGTATGTAGTTAGGTACAATTTATTTGATAGATACATTTATAAATAAATAAATAAATATTTCAGGACATTTTTCACACACGGCACGATCTGATCCCATACTAAGCTTTCGCTTGAGTTATGGAAACATACTTACTAGATAATGAACACCCAGACACAGAGCAAACATCGATGTGCATCACACAAATATTTGCTGGGTGGGAATCGAACCCACGACCTCTCTCTTAGAAGGCAGGGTCCAACCAAGCCAACCGGATAGTCGGTAAAAATCCAGCAATTTAGATAAATTCCAGCTTTTAAAATCCAACTTTTTAGGCAGAATATATTAATATTGCTTATCATAATTCTAATAATAAATTGAAATAATTAATCGTGTATCGTGTTTCATTGTTTCCTGTCTCGATTATTTAACCGTATTCTCTTTGAACTGGTGACCGTGACCTTAGGTATATCAATTCGATTGTGTGTGAATACCAGAAATATTAATTGGCCAATGTTTTCTGAATGATTTTAAATGATCCTTTGCATTCTTTTCAGATTGCAGATGGCTTAATTGCAGGTATAAGTTTTTTTTAATGTAAACCAAATCTTTTGATTAAATGGAGGATTAAATTGTCTCTCTTGTCTGTTGATTAGGTAAAAATTCAAGATTACAATAAGCTTTATTTGATTAGACTTTGTTTATAAAACAGTCTGAATGAAATTACCTATTTTAAGATAAGATTGTAATTAAATAATAATTTCTCTTCCACAAAACAGTTTCACAGTTTTTCCAGTAGCAAATAAAAAATGGTACTTATATATTAATTATGTTTTTCTTTCGTTTGTTTAATTATATGTTATTAATGCGAATGTTGTGTACACCTAATTAATTTTTATATAATTTAAACATTAGATACATAGGTATTTTAATTAGATAATGTCTTCCTATAAATTTGAATATAATGTGTACATTTATTGTTGTGTATTCCATAAATAAAACAAATAAATAAAAAAACCATTTTATTGATAGTGACGTAATAATTACCTGCTTCTAACAACAGAACTCTCCATTCAGGCACTTCTGACAATCTGGCTGCCACCACAGACCCGGCAGATCCTCCTCCGACCACGATAAAGTCGTATACAGAGTCCATGTGACGACGGTACTGTAAGAAGAAATAATTTATTTAATAAACTAGCTCTCCCTTCTTTCGTTGTGGACTTAGACTTAGTCTTAGATTTAGTTTTAGATGTAATTAGTAATTACTAACATTTTTTTTTATGCTACAATAGGGGAGCGCTTGGCCACGATCTCGCCACAGTATTACCATCCGTTATCTCGCCTGATGGTAAGCTGAGATGTGGCCTAAGATGGAGCGTGCTTCCCTAGAATGTACCTGTTCACTATCCTCTTGAACAACATTAAAACACATATTTTGTACTAACAAATGGATCTGCGAAATCCAAATTCAATGCTAAATTAATAAAAAAAAATGGACTTTATTACCATGAAGTAAATTTTGTAATAGGACCCGTAGTTTCAGAGACTAGCGAGTTCAAACTTCAAACAACGGCTTTAGCTTTATATTATTAGCATATATAGATATAAAAAAAATGTAAATAATAAATTAATAATGCATGTATTTAAAAAAGTAAGGTTCAACACAAGATGAATGATTAAGAATTTTTCAAACAAAATAAAAACAGAAACGGTTTCCTTGTTCTTTTTAGTTGTCGATTTATATAAATTGTTTCAAAATACAGATTACAAAGATTTCTTCTTTATTACTACATAGAAGATCATTAAGGAATAAGTTTTGCAATGTAGTTCAAAGGTCCATATTTGGTAACTAAATACAGTTTAATGGCATCCATTTCGAAGCAACGCAAAAAATGGTTAAATATACATAAGATGCAGTGGTGAGAAATATTATTTGATATAATATTGGTTAAGGCATTCTATTAGCAATGCTTTTTAGACTACAGGCCCGTGTTGAAAAAATTATGGGTCATTTGACCCACCAGGTGACCTATCTAGAACGATATAAGAGCATAAAATAATAAAATTCAGCACTATGATGTCACTTGTAAGCTGTCCACCTGAGTGCAGATGAGAATTCGAAGGTTCAGGTAGAGATTTTCTCCCCATGTCTCCATGATTTTTGTACGGCGTTGCGGAATAATTGATTAAAAGTAGTATAGAAATAGTATGACACAGATGCCGTACAAAATCAAATGACCAAATTTACCCCGGCAACTGTCGAAAAATAAAAATAAATTCCGACTTTGTGGACCACCATTTTTGTTCGGCATCTGTGTCATACTATTTCTATACTGCTTTTAAGGCATTATTCCGTAACGCCGTACAAAAATCATGGAGACAAGGTGAGAAAATCTCTACCTGAACTTTCGAATTCTCATCTGCACTCAGGTGGACAGCTTACGAGTGACGTCATAGTGCTGAATCTTATTATTTTATGCTCTTATATCATTCTAGATAGGTCAGGTGGTGGGTCAAATGACCCATAATTTTTTCAACATGGGCCTGTAGTCTATTTTTATAGTAACAAGTCAAAAAACGATGCTATAATAGATATAGGAAACTATCAAAACCGTGCAAATTTTAGAGCTTTCAATGCAGCTGGAACTAACAAAGATTTCTCCTCTAATTTGGTCTTGAGTGCATTTTCGTGTTAACTATTTCCGTTTATTTAGGATATAACGGAATATTAGTTTACAATGTAAATTGTAATCAATGGACATGCAGATTGTTCACATAATAATTTATCTATACTTCTATACTAATATTATAAAGAGGAAAGGTTTGTATGTATGATTTTCACGCAAACCACTGGACCGATTTTGATGAAATTTGGTACAGATAATCTTAAGACCCTGAGAAAGAACATAGGCTACCTTTTATTGCGAAATATGTACCACGGGCGAAGCCGGGGCGGACCGCTAGTTAGTAATAAGAACTCAATGAAAGTAAAAGAGTACTAAGTCATTAATTATATTCAGAATCTACCTCTGCCTAATTCTAATTAGATCCGCTTTTTTCGTGTAATAGAGTTGCAAACATCTCGCCATGCTCACAAAATCAACCAATAATAGGCAATTACATACATGTGGGCTGTTTTATAGTTTCATATCTAAGCTGTAAACTTATCGTCAGTACTTATTATTATGCTAATATATAGGATGGCTGGGAACGCATTGTTGACTCTGAATTTCCTTCTAGATCATTCTCTCTCATTGCAGCCATTTTTAGACTTTTACGTAACTTTTTCCATAGTTTACGTTACTAAGCCACGATTGTCGATTGACGATTACAATACGATCATGGCAAAGGTTGAGACCCGCAGGCTGCGGTCGTACCAAAGAATCATTGTGATACAGTTATGACTTCGTGTTGTGCAATGATTGAGAGAAATTCGTATTTTATTACGAACATTTAGGAGATTGTGTTTGGGCATTTGAAATATTTTAGCGTCATCTGTATATTTGTACCCGACTCCTTCTACTTATAGATTTTGATTCAAAGGGATAGATTTAATTTAAACTTTGTACACTTATCAAGGATCGGTGACAATAATCACATGATTTTATGTTATTATTAAGTAATTATTAACTATAGATATTATTATCCCGTGTGTAATAAGACAATCGTTTCAAGTGATATGTAAGCATTTTTAAATAAAAGATGTTATAAACAAGAAATTTGCTAATTGATAGTTAAAATTTATAGCACAATGAAAATGAATCGATCTCAAGACTGAATTGACTTTAATTATAATACCTTTAAATTTATAAGTAATGATTATGAAAGTGTGCTTACAAATTCTTTACGATGGGTGTTATAGCATCCTATGTATAATAGTTGAAGTGAAATTATATTTCAAAAATATTTAGTACAACATGAATATCGTAATTAATCCAAAACGTGGAACGTGGTATAAGCGCGCGCTGCAGCTGGTTGAATTGATTCCTCTTGCGAATTAAATGACAGCGAATTTATAGAATAGTAATACTAGTTTTATTTACAACAACCGTAATCCGTAAATAAAACATTTATCTGATTGCGATTCATCTATGCAGGGTCACACATCTCGTACAAAACAATCTCATTCAATTATTTTCAGCATAAGTTCCTGTTCTCATCAACATCAAGTTCGGGATATACCGTAAATAAATCACGTCTAAGTCTTTAATTTCTAAACCCTATAAAATACCATCATACCTGAGTCCTCCCACAAGGGTCCTCCAAATCACACTGGCTCCTCAGGAACACTTCAAGCAGCCCCATGAAAAGCATGAAGGCGCCCCCACCGCAAGTCGCCGCGAGCGTGGGGCCCGGCTGCGACATCGGACAGTCGCAGGTTATGGCCATCTGGAAATTAGAATCATCATCATCATCATCATCAGCCCATATACGTTCCCACTGCTGGGGCACTGCTAAGGATACAGGCAATAATCCACCACGCTGGCCAAGTGTGGGTTGGCGGATGTTAGAATAATTATCTTAAATAGATAAAACGGAATATGGTTAAAGCCGTCTGGAAATTAAATACACTTTATATTGGTGGAACAAAAATCTATAGAGATTTCTTGGTCAGTAAATAAAAGTGCAGACAATAAAACTACTTCACATATTACGAACAATGTTTCGGATTTATTACAACAAAAAACGATAAAAACAAATTTCTGCACTATTCTGAAAAAAACACGGTATCCCCTTCTAGTAGTTAAAGATAATTTCATGAAATTCTTGCATTGTAACCGTCTCTAGATAAGTGTCCAAAGTTAGAAGTAAATTGGATCAAAATCGAGTCTAAAGTTGGTTATATAAACATATATATAGAAGCCTAAGATTAAAAGCTATTGAAGCGTGTTAAAAAACCGAGCTTTCTAGATCAAAGTTCGTGTTACCTTCACCTGTATATTTGCAAGGTTCTTTCGAAAGTACTGTCAAATTGACAGATTAATGACAGATTAGAACCGGTGAAAACCGGTTACATACATATATGATGTCAAGGGTTAGAAATACATGATCTAGTTAAGTCGATTATTTTGGCAATCCTTGAAATTATAGATTGTTCATTACTAACCGAAAATTAAATGGGCTTGCGCAATATCATATTTAAGACAATTACATTAAATATCTACTAATATATAGGAATATAAAGACCCATGGAGGGTTGTCGCGTAAAAACCACAGGACAGTTCTTTGGCATATTATGTAGTTAGATATAAGTTACATATTATGTAAATTTATTGACATTATTTTAAAAGAGCAACTATGGAGTTTCTTGCCGATTCTTCTCCATAGATACTGCTTTCCGAATCGGTGGTAAATGTTAAAAATACTATGTAATGACGATTCGAAAGTGCTACTAAATAGTAGTCTAATTGAATAAATGAATGTTTGAGTTTGAGTTTGAGTTTGAATAACGCCTACTTAAAAGATCGCTCATAAAAATAACTGTTTTTTTAAGCGACCAAATTTTTTTACATTTACGACACAATTTCCGTCAATATTTACTTTGTTCACAAAAATTGTGACGTATTGACCTTACTGATAAGGTGCGTATAAATTAAGCGCGGCAGCCGCGCGAGCCTATGTTCGACCAGAGTTGACGTTCATTTGCTGCGCGAGCCAATATGTAGATATATTTTAAGTTGAACGTAGTTGCCGCGCGCGGCAGGCGATCCATCACGAACAGACCGCGGCGGTTAGTTCAGTGTTCACTCTTGAGTATGGACGCGCTTTCATTGTGATTCACCATCTTATTTGTAAAAAAAAATAAAAGAAAAAGGCGTTGGTGGATGAAAAAATTAGTAAATAGATCGCTATATGGCGTGAAACTTAATTGCACGCCTCATAAGCGAAGCGTTGAGGTGGGTACTACTGTCACTTCGCGCAAAACATCTGATTTTTCAAACTTAAAATGTCTTTATGTATCATACATTGCACTTGTAAGATAATACATACACACACATATTAAGAAAAAACACTATTTTTAACATTCATGATATTTTTGATGTCATTTTTGTTATTTAAACTAGTTAAAAAACAGTTTAAAAAAGTTCTGTCTTGGACGTCCGTGTGTCTGTATGTGCGGATCCTTTTTCTTGTTAACACGATAGCGACCGAAATACTTTACTAATCGAGTCTTTTTTTTCTCTTACGCTTGAGTATGCTCAGGAATAGAACCCTTTCATTTTTCAGGGTCTGATTCGATGTGGTTTAATTGTTATTAAATAAACAAAAATAATAATTAATAAATATTTATTAAAAAAAATTATGAGGCGTGCACTTTTGGATTTTCCAAATTAATTAATTGTGGTTTTATTGTAGTATTATGAGGATTTGCTGTTCCACAAAAATTCATTAGCGCCATACAATTGTAGTAGTAAATGGCACTTTTCGTTGTCCATTTTTACGTATACGCCGCGCGAGCCGAATCACCAAAACTACAAACCGTCCACACGGCGCGCGAGCGAACGCCTGAAGCTCCTTTGATGCGGTCTCAAAAACCGACAGCGAGCGGATCGCCCCGCGGCACGTTCGAGCGCGGCAATGTTCGCGTCGCCGCGCGCGGCGATCCCGTCTACATAGTGCGCAGCCGCCGCGCGCGCCTATGTTCGATGGTTTGCCGCGCTTAATTTGTACGCGGCTATAAACAATAAGTATTACAACATATTATGAAATTAAAAAAAATAAGGTCACTTAGAAGTTATCTCTTTCCCTCAACTTTAGGAAGACTCCCAAGTCCCAACAGATATACAGAAAATTTAAGAAAATTAATTTAAAATTTTGGTAGACAATGAAAACGATATTAATTCTTCATACCTACTTATATTATAATAATTATGTGCTTAGACCAGAACCAAATTAAAATTATGACAAATTGTTTTCTTACAATAATTCTAAAAGTGAACTCGATAATATCTGGTAAGTTTTTATTATTATTTGCTTTTAAATCCAAAAACATTATTTACGTTCCAAATTGCTGCAATATTTCATCCTTAGATAACAAACTATCATAACATTTTTACAACGCCACGCCAAGGCCTAGAAGGGCCGGTATGATAAAAATATAAAACCATAACCATTTTTATATTATCTCAGTTATAAGCCAGTAAATGCGTACTTACAACGACCCTTATAACAGCACCAAATTCTTTGTTATCTAATAAAAATCGTAAAACACTGCTCTCATAACTGAATTAATAATTTAATCCATTACGAATTGGCAGTTACTCAAGCGAATTATTTTTAACGCAACTTGCATCATAAAGATATTATACAAACTTACGTTTTTCGTGGTGGTTAAAATCCGTATCGTCGCGAATTTACTATATTAATTGAACTATGTTTGAGAGCGCGCCTTGGACCGCGCCAACACTTGTTCCATTTTTGAATTTGATTTCTTTTTAATTCCCGTTCGAATAAATTTAGAGCTTTTGGTGTGACCTAAGAGAGATATTTTGGGTCTCCACAAAATACGCAGAAGAAAAGTTAAATATTATTTATTTGCTACATTCAGCGACATTGAAACATTTGAGTTCTAATAGAGATAGTATGAATTAATTTTGTACCAAATGTATAAACATAGAGATCTGCGATAAAAAATACTACACTTAGAATTTAGGTTACTTATTTAATTTTTAATGATTCATGAACATTGGAAATGCTCAAAATATCAATTGGATGCAATTATTTACTAAGTACTGCGATCATACCAAAACGGGAGCGGTACAGTATGAGTGTAGATCGAATCTACAAATCACCTCATATGTTTCCGTTGTCGTACGGTACGGTATTTTAAATTTTTAATTTATTAACTTATTTTAATTTTTGCCAAAATAAAGAACACATAGTTATAATATTGAATCAATTTTTTGTAATTATTGTTATTAATAATAATATGTTGGACCTGTGTCCCCACGTAAGCCTTCTAAAGGACCGGGTATCTTCCATAAGGCGATACCCGTGTATTATGGAGAGACATAATAAAAATATGTATAATTAATCTGAAAACTATTACGTTTAATATTTTACGTAAAATTATGATAATGGAAGCGATTTTAGAAGTGTTTTATTGAAACAAAAATATTGCGTAAATATATATGTATATTGCACACAATTGGTTGAATCAGCCGTTTCATTTGCAATCTCGGTTCTTTATTAAACGGCGCTAATTAATTCGCAGGCAGATCAAATTTACTGATTATAACTTTGCTTAATTTCCGCCAAATCTGTGTAGTGGTTTGCATATTACATATATCCTTACTGTCTTACGTCTAAATCATTGACACACAAAATAAAAAAAAATAATGTGAATAAAAAAGTCGTGTGTCAATGGACACTATAGTTTATGGCACACAGTGAAAGTAGATTTGGCTCACACATGGGGTGGAGTCTTATCAGCCAACCTGTTTGTCAACTAACACATTAGCTTCATATACGTACTGCTACAGTCGCAATCAAACTTGTAAGGACATTAAATTATTCAAATTAAAGCGTGTTTGGTCGTGAAGAAATGTTTGCGTTATGCAACTTTTCATGGACGGTAAATAATTTACATTTAGATGACAATAAAGTTTCTGTAGTAACAATAAACTTTTTAATAAATGCAAATGAAAGTATAGCATTTTATTAAATCACCGATTTAGATTATTGAAAAACTTAATTATGTTTAATTAATTTGTTATTTACATAGGTGGAGAAAGATTTCATAATACACTAGATAAATCCTATGATGACAAGCGCATATGAATTGAACATCTTTGCTGGCGGTAACGTGGCGGTAACAAAAAAAAAATACATGTGGCACTTGAGGACTGCCGCGTTAAAGCTATTGCAGAGCATCGCAATTCGCATCGCTGTGCCGGTTGGAGTGGGGGGTGTTAGGTTTTTTCGTTACGGAATTTTTACATTCAGTCGCCGCGCTCAAAGTCTGACATAAAAGCTATGCAAGTGACAACAGCTTAAAATTTCAAAACATAGGTACATACTACATTACATAGACAATAGACGTGACATAAAGTTACACATAACCTTAACGATAGTTAATAAATACGTCAAACACATTCTCCTGTCAGAAATAAAATACTCTTAAAGGAAAATACTTATATGTATAAATATGACAGATATCATATTACATGGAAACGCGATAGTAATTTTTCGCAATTAAAACGAGGAAATCAAGATAGCATCCGTCGTGAACAAACACAATTGTTAAGACATGTAGGTAGTCTTCGTGAGGGAAAGTACAAACGAGGCTTTTTTGATTTCAAAAGTGTCTTGTTAAAATATTATATTGTTAAGTCAATGTATTATGTAAAATAAAATATACCAGCCGAATTGAGAACCTCCTCATTTTTTGAAATCGGTTTAAAATGTGTAGATAGGGTATTATAGCGTTCCTACTTCCTGGAGTGGTGCCACAGTGACCGTGGTACGTTGACATGTGGCGGCTGAATATAAAATACTAGCTTTCCACCCGCAGCTTCGCCCGCGCAGTCAAAGAAAAACCCGCAAAGTTACCGTTCCCGTGGGATTTCCGGGATAAAACCTATCCTATTTCCCGGGATAAAAAGTAGCCTATGTCCTTTCTCGGGTATACCAAAATATCTCTATACCAAATTTCATGCAAATTGGTTCAGTAGTTTAGGCGTGATTGAGTAACAGACAGACAGACAGAGTTACTTTGACATTTATAATATTAGTATGGATGGCTAATTAGCTTCATTTTTCCCTTTTTCGCTGACGATAGGTGAATAATTATGTAATCTTACTTTGGTTGAAGTATCTACTCATAGTATTAAGATATTGTATTGTTATTCTATACTATAGGTACGCCCCGGCTTCGCCCGTGGTACATATTTCGCAATAAAAGTTAGCCTATGTCCTTTCTCGGGTATCAAAATATCTCCATACCAAATTTCATGCAAATTGGTTCAGTGGTTTAAGCGTGATTGAGTAACAGACAGACAGACAGAGTTACTTTCGCATTTATAATATTATTATGGATTTGAAATTAGGGTTAAGTTAATGAAGCTGTTTCCAAATTTCTTTGCAACGAGTAACATAATATTATGTTGAAATGCAAATTTATTTTCTCGTAAAAATAAGTAAAAATAAAGCATATTTTAAAATAATATTTATATCCAAATGACTTTTCTACACGACTCTATGTCTTATATTTTTGGTATTAATAAATTTTTTGCCTCTTGCAATGCGTCTTATGTTTGATTATTAATTTAATAATGTGTCATTGACAATAAAACAAAATTATTTAGGTACTTATTCATTATATTATGATAATAATTTTTACGACTAACGTGCGAAGTAGGTATTTATTAGGTATACATATTACACATACTTATTAAATGTACAATGTACATATTACATGTACGGAATATTTAAATGTACCTACTAATAAAAGACACACAACACCATATTTAGTTAATAATACATTAAAAGGACATCTCTTATTAAACCTTGAAAAATTACCAAGGTTGGTAATTATAAGCGTAAAATTCTTATTTTTAGCCCTCATTAGTGTGAGCTACTATTAAGTATTCTGTGCCCCCATATTTATTAGGTATACAGGGTGTCCCACTATTGCTATACTAAGCGCGAAGGGACTTGTAGTTTTGCATATTATAGTGATCACGTAAAAAATACTTAAACAACAGAATTACATCAAAAACCTTTTTCCTGAAAATCCATGTTTTCTTCTCTAACTTCGCGCAGCCGGCATACCGCATATACCGCTTCGCTAATGTGAGCATTTTGTCTATGAAAACATAATCATAAACGGTCACGTGCTGGTAGCAAAGCTGGGCAGATTGCTTGTTATGGGTGTACACATAGAGTTTTAAGAATTCATATATTTGAAAAAAAAAATGCGTCTGGAATTTTATAAGAATTTTTTACGTACTTAGCGTATGCAAAACTATAACCTCCTTTGAGCTTAGTATACCAACAGTGGGACAACCTGTATATTATTAACATGTTTTAATAATAGTAACTCAAATATTATGATTATCGATATTTTAATAAACCCGACTAAGTTTATCTACTGCTAAGCGTTTAGATTTTATAATATTCATTGCATTCAAACAAAGGGCCATTAAAATCGTCCTATTTGTACATTTAGGTATGTGTTTGGTGTATTTTTTAGGCCGCCTCTTTGGTACAATGGTTGACGCGTGAGTGTAGAATCGAGGGGTCCTGGGTTCGATTCGCGTTGGTGACGACGAAAAAAAATGACTTGGTCTGGCAGGATCCAGAAGGATGATCACCTACTTTTCCCTAAAGAAAATCGATCAGTGAAACAGATGTATGCATAATGCATCTGCCCCTTACCCCACTAGGGGACATGGGACTTCACTTTTTGGTGTATTTTAATAGGTAAGTACTTTATTTTACATAGTACCACAGAATATATAATAGTAATAGGTATAGTACCTTAAAGGTAAACCATATAGTGGGAACGAGCTGCTATTATGTTTTATCTCACTCGACACAAATATCAAGTAGAATGAATCTTGAATCTTAAGTAACGAAACAATTAAGAGAACCCAATATTATAAACCAAAAAAATAGACGATTGTTTCTTACATTGAGTTCCCAACCTGGTTCCCACGGGTGATAAACAGTGTATATAAATACCCAAGGTGTTATTATATAAGCAATATATTATAACTACTGCTGGATGACCGTTTTCATACGCAGGCTTCACCCGCGTTTTCAAAGAAAATCCCGCATAGTTCTCGTTCCCGTAGGATTTCCGAAATCAAACCTATTCTATGTGTTAATCCAAGTTACCCTCTATATGTGTGCTAAATTTCATTGTAAATGGTTCAGTAGTATTTGCGTGAAAGAGTAACAAACATACATACACATAAGGAATCGATTAAAATTCCGAATATATGGAACTTGTAAAAAATAGTCAATGTAAGGGCAAAAATCTTTAGAATTTGAATATCTATCTCTAGTTGACAATACTAGGACAGTAATTCAAGTTGCAATTAAACGCTTATATAAAATATAAATCACTAGTTACGTGTTGATGTTATATAGAAATCAAGAGGAAACCGGGTCGGGCACATATGTCAAAGTACTATTATATAATGCTGGACTAGATACTTGCCTGTGAGGAAAGTTCATTTGAAGTTATTATGAGGAAAACTCTATATGGTTAAATAGATACTACATATTCTGTACAATTTGCCATACCTTTGAGGCGAATACATTATATTCGTTTTTTAAACACATATTTGTTTCTAAATCAGAAATTTCTTGAGTAAATAATGTTACAGGCTTGAATAATTATTTCTAATTTCAACAATAGAACAGCCATGGCTGGTTATTGCGATCATAATATGAATTTGCCAGTCAGTTCACGGCGTAATCTGTCTGAAAATAAGAGTTCATAATACGGCCCCAGGGTAACAAAATAAATGAGGATTATTTTTTAACCAACGTTCCCAAGACCACGGGAGATCTCAATTCGTATCGTATATTTCTTTAACGATAAGATTACCTAAGTAAATATGTTGATAGCAAAATAAATGGTCGTCTCGTCAAGTGCAAACTGGCTTATATTCATAAGCAACATAATTTTAATCAGCAGTCAGTTTACTAAATACTATGTAAACATACTACACTTTATATTACACTAGCTGTGCTCCGCGGTTTTACCCGCAGTGCTCGGCTCCTGTTGGTCTTAGCGAGATGATAATATATAGCCTACTAGCTTTCCACCCGCGGCATCGCCCGCGCAGTCAAAGAAAAACCCGCAGATTTCCCGTTCCCGTGGGATTTCCGGAATAAAACCTATCCTATATCCCGGGGTAAAAAGTAGCCTATGTCCTTTCTCGGCTTCAAAATATCTCTATACCAAATTTCATGCAAATTGGTTCAGTAGTTAAGGCGTGATTGAGTAACAGACAGACAGACAGAGTTACTTTCGCATTTATAATATTAGTATGGATATAGCCTTCCTCGATAAATGGGCTATCTAATACAGAAAGAATTTTTCAAATCGTACCAGTATAGTTCCCGAGATTAGCGCGTTCAAACAAACAAACTCTTCAGCTTTATAATATTAGTATAGATTTTAGATTCTGTAACACACGTGATGATTTTCCAGTCCACACATTAAAGATAATGAATAGGTAACCTCGAGCTTTCAATAAACGAATTTTGCTAGTATTTTTTTTTATAAAGATTAAATACATTAATATCACAAAAATAGATTATTTCAAGAGCAAGTGAGAGGCGATGCACCGCGGAATGTCAAGGAGCAATTGAATTCGACTGCTCGTTATTGGGATATATACTGAAATATATAATAATTTGGCTTCTATTTTAGAAAATCACAAGTGTGTGAGAGGCCAAATATGAGCATGTGAAGGAAAAGTGATGCTTTAAACTTGCAAACAATTTTAAGTTTAATATTGCTGCCTAAAGAAAAACGTTCCCGTTTTTGTAACATTACGGTCATATAAAATTCTTAACACACTTGTTAAATAAAATAACAAATCTATCAGGTGCTAATTTTAGACGACTCCCTAACTTTAAGATTTCTTAACAGAGACCTTAGATGCAAGTACCTATAACCTATATAGGTATAGGAAGTTGTTCCCGAACAAAACAAATCAACCTTTCACTAAAATTATATCGACAATATCAACACATAATATTAACAATAATCTTAGTTAGGTACATACCTATTAACTCCATTATAAAATATACCAAACAGAGGATGGCTACTAGCATATACCTACCTTGACATAACACGACTTCACGACACCTCTCACTTGCTCGTGAAACCGCTCTTGATAATTTTCACGAACTTCCAAAACAAGTTATATTTTTATTCCTAATAATATTGTTTTTTTTTTTTATTTGATTGATATACTTATTATCAAGTATCCACCTTGACCCTCCGCATTAAAAAGTATCTGTTAGTACTTACCTATATGATAACTACATAGATAAACAACAATTTTCATGTGAGATTACACTGAATGGTGAAATCAGACATAAATTAGTTATATCCTATGGGTTCGCCCCGGCTTTGCCCGTGGTACGTACATGTTTCCTCTGTATAAAAACCATCCACGTACTTCAGGGAATATAAAAAAGAAAGAATTAACGAAATCGCTTTAGCTGTTCTCGAGATATGCGCTTAGCAACACATTTGATATTACACAACACATTTCATAATATTATTATCATTTTGATTATTATACTAGCGGTCTGCTCCGGCTTCGCCCGTGGTACCTACCTACATGTTTACGTTTTCTCCATAAGAACAATCCTCGTACTTCAAGGAATATTATAAAATAAGAATTATCAAAAACGGTCCACCCGTTCACGCGTGATGCCGTGTACAAGGGAAATAGGGATTTATTTTTACTAGTATGTATATTATGAAGAATAGTAGTATATTATAACTAGTATATGTATAAATAATATGCATAAAGCTTCGAATTTTATAAAAGTCGGCGTATCAAATAACTAGCTGCTCCGCGCGGTTTCACCCCCGTGGCTCCACTCCTGTTGCCCGTAGCGTGATGAAATATAGCCTATAACCTTCCTCGATAAATGAGCTATCTAACACCGAAAGAATTTTTCAAATCGGACCAGTAGTTCCCGAGATTAGTGCGTTCAAACAAACAAACAAACAAACAAACTCTTCAGCTTTATAATATTATTATTAGTATAGTTTAAAACAGTAAATATTCCTTGAACGCAAGTTAAACATGGATTATAATATTATCATGTATGAATAAAATTGTATTAACGTAACGGCACCAGTCTTGTACAGATTAAGGAAAAAATTGAAGTTTTTTGCAAATTTCTCGTAAGTTTTTTAACTTTATTGGATATTGTTTAGTTATACCTTTAGTTCAATGTTAGTTTAACGTAACCAATGTTAGAAAAAAGATTACAATGCATAAATAATGAAGTTATTTATAAATTAAAAAAACCACTTTTTTGCACCAGTGTTGGACAGTGAAAAATCTAATGATGGACACCCAGTTTTGGACAACATCCAGTTATGAACACCCATTTATAGACTGTACCTAATGTCGTTTCTCCAGTTATTTACACTTGGAGAAGACTTATAGTTATCAATAGAATCTTGAAAATGATGATTGGAATTACAATAAATCGGGGATGTATTTATAAAAAATAGTACTTATTAATTATTTTGCATACTTATAATATTTAAAACAGTCTTAATTTCCATTTTCTATGCAAAAATTGGACAAATGCATCGTTAAATACGAGTTATGTCCGTTAAGAAACACCAATATGGTTTTTTTCTCAATAAGTCAGGGATGAAAAATATAACTAAAAAAAGTACTGCCATTCCATCCATTTTGGGACTTCTTCTTCTTCGTCATATCACTCTAGGGGGGTAGATGTTACCCGCTTCACGATGTTCCGCCATATCTCTCTGTTTCCTGGCATACCGCTACACTCGTGAAGTGAATCGCCAATCTGAATCCGCCAGCAGCCTTTCTGATCGGTCCATCGATATGGATTCCAAATTGTAGCACGAGGCAAAAAGCTTTTTTTAAACTGTTGTCAAGATGGTGTGGATGAAATTTAAGCGTGTGTGCTATATGGTGATGAAATTTAGCAGCAGACAACGATCCAAACAGTTCATCAGAGAACTCTCTATGATAGATGCGTTACAATACGCATAAGTATGCGACTTTTCTACGCAGTGATAGAGAATGAAGCCGAGAACGAGTCGCACAGCACATAATGACCCATTGTTCTTAAATATATTCTTCATGTTTAGATAGATATTATGTTGTTGGACCCATTAGTGTAATTTTAACAAAAAATATCAATGTCCATTATAGGAACCAAAGCAAATCCAGTCATGGACAATTGTTGTACAATATTGGAACCCTTCGTTTGAAATGGTCGTGATAGGTATATTATTAATCAGAAAGAAAAGACAATACAGAAAAGCGCATGTAATTAATACCTTTAAAAAAAGTTTATTTTCGACACTTGTCCATAAATGGATATATCCATAGAATTGAATCCAGTTATGGACACTGATGAATTTTATTTAAACAACATTACCTATCATGATACTAAGTCGTGTAATATTTTGTACACTTAACTACTATAAATAAAAATAATATCAAATTTTGCTGACATTTATACAAAAATTCTTATAACCAAAATTGTGTCCTCACTTCCTTAAGGATTTTCTTAGTAAAAACGGATTTCTTCGAAACGAGTCGCAGCAACTAAACATAACGTTCTGCCATCTTCACACATTTTGGCCGAATAAGATGAAATGTCGTATTTTGATAGCTTATGAACCAAACTTTTATTTTAAGTATTGCCAAATTATATTACGTTAATTTTGGTCTTAATATTTAAATTTAATATTTATTTTGTCCATTACTGGATGCTTGTCCACGACTGGTGCCGTTACCTTAGCCACCATGTTAAAATAAAACTTGCTCTATAATAATATCAAGATGTAGTTCAAGATTATTTGCTGATGCAATTTCTCCTGTGGTGACGATATGCAAACATTTCATTTTATTTGCCCAAATTTAATTTAATCAATAAATAAAGTTTAAAAATATCGACTTGACTTATTTGGAATATATTGACCTTATTTTTTTATCTTTTAAGTTGTTCTTGAATTTCACATCTTGTGGTCGCTAGATATATTTGTACACACTGAGTGAAATTATTATATTTTACTAGCTGTACTACGTGGTTTTACCGCATTTCTCCGCCGAAAAGAATTTTTCAAATCGGACCAGTAGTGCCTGAGATTAGCGCGTTTAAACAAACAAACTTTTCAGCTTTATATCTTTAGTATAGATACTAACATCAAATATACTTTTTAACAAATATTACATATTATGTCGCTACATATTACGTATATAAAAAAGTCCTCCACAACGCACGAAAATATTGAAAGCATTGGCAATGAATCCCATTATTTATCTAGCTTTTTATTATTTAACAACTCTGTAAGACGAAAGTTTGTGATATCGCACCTAATTAATGAATTCACATGTCTTTAACCGAATTGAAAAAAAGGTTATCAATTACACTACATGCATGTCTTTTGTCATGTCAATCATTCGTTTAGTCTTATAATGAGTGAGAGACGAGAGTAAACTTATTAATTATGATTATACTTTTTTACACAGGCGATGTCGCAGTACACAGTTATTATTGGCATAAATAAGTGAGAAACTAATCTAGAATATCTGGCTTTGTCGGATAGAACGCGTACCAACTGAGCTCGTCAGAGCGCTAACTTGACGCATCGCTATGACGCAGAATCGTGTTGTGTACTATGCGGTAACATACTGTCAAACAGAGCGCGGACGCTCTG
>CAJQZN010039836.1:0-37159 GCA_907164685.1 Colias eurytheme
CTTCATACTCCTGGGCAGGTTATAGTAAAAGAATCATGTAAATCGGTGTAGAAACACCAAAGTTATACATGAAATATAGTACGACATAAAAGAGATGAAATTAATTATTTTGGAACTAATTCGTTTTTCATTACCTGGCAACCCTGAATTGGCAATGTAGCTGTCAAGTTGAATAAAAATTTGTTGTTTTTTTCGTGAAGTGGAGAATTATTGAGATAAAATTGTTTAGAACAAGAAATTTAAATAAAAAAGGAGACATCATGAAAAAGGTTAAACGTAGCGGTGTCCGTGATGTGGTGTATAAAGTTTTTATTCGGTGTTTGTCCGAATTTCAAGCTGGAAATTTATTGACTGATTTGGAAAACGTTTACAAACGTACAGCAGAATATACCGGTGAGATTCCATTTATTTTTGCTCAGTACTACGTAAAATAGAATATTCCATTAGTGACGAGTGTTTACTGTATGTATGTATGGCGATTATTACGTTTTCGCAATTTAATTTGAGGTTATTTGTATGTAAACAAAAACTAGTTTTTATAGTGCGACCAGCACAATTTGAGTCAAGAAGTTATATCCAATCCAACCAGCCTCAAATAAAGTACCTAGTTTAGATTTTACTACATAGTATAGTGATAACTGTTTTCATACAGCTATCTATCTATTAATCAATCAAATCATAAGAAAAAAATCATATTTACTGTATCATATTATTTACAGATACTGAAGATGCCCCGTACCCTCTTGCCAGTACTTCGAAACAGAGTGATGATCAGTCCTTTGAAGGAGTAGAATATTTAGATTTTGATGAATTATATATATGTACTTACAAAATTTATCTACAAAAAAAATAAAAATATGTAGTTTTCAAATCGCCTTGTTTTTTTCTACCCGACGGACCCAGAAAGAGGGTAATGTGTTTGAGCTGCATGTATGCTTGTTTGTTTGTATGTTTGATTCTATGTGCGCCTCTGCAGTCTAAACACTTGACCGATTTTTATAAGATAACTAATTCCAAATACATTTAAGTAAAATTTGACCTAGGTAGGTCAATTAAAATACTAATGTATTTTTGTCTTAAATTTACACTATTGCTACAATGAAACAATTATAACGGTTTAAATCGCGGTATTTATTTTAGATTATATTATATAGATTTTTGGATTTTTATTCTATAGTATCAAGATCGCTTGCGTCGCAGTATCAGTGTTGCTATATGAGCGACGGTGGCGCCCTCATTTATTTTCATCTCTTTTGTGTCGCACTGTACGTTATAAGTCATCGCGCGTGAATACAGAATCATGCCATAAGGATTATTTTTGTGTATCAGTTGCCGCGTTCGACGCGCTTCGCGGCGGGAGCTATAAAAAGGCGGCGGGTCTGCACCCGTTTCGCGTTGTCACGGCAACACGTGTGAACGGCTGAACCGATTTCGATAATTCTTTTCTATTATATTCCTTGAAGTACGAGGATGGTTCTTATGTAGAGAAAACGTAAATATGTTCCACGGGCGAAGCCGGGGCGGACCGCTAGTAAATAATAATATAAGTTTGAAATTATAGATAATCACATAAAAATACGTTGAATATTTTTTGAATTGTTCATTTTTCTACAAAAAATCCGTAATTTCCATCTTAAGACTAGATGGCGCTTTCCTTATTTGTATTTTAAACATAAAATTCCTTATTCTTAAAAAATATTTACAAATTCTTATTCCACTATTACCTAAAGGCTAAAACTTGCTAATTCATGTTCTTATTTATGAAACTATATAGTCTTATTTCAAATGTATATTTAGTATATAGCTACACGCTAGCTGTATCCCGCGGTTTTACCCGCATTGCTCCGCTCCTGTTGATCTTAGCGTGTTGATATTATAGCCTATAGCGTTCCTCAATAAATGGGCTATCTAACACTGAAAGAATTTTCCCTTGTTCCTGAGATAAGCGCGTTCAAACAAACAAACACTTCAGCTTTATAATATTCCTATAGATTTGTACTCTAGCCAATTTTACCAAAATGAATTCAGTACTTCTATTCCCGGCTTCTTAATTTTTTCTGGAGTATCTTCGAATGTAATTTCCAACTCTTCCTTTTTCTTTCTCCTATTTCTGAAAGAGTATTTTTTTATTAAAAAAATCCAACAAAACAAAAAAGATACATTATTTATTAGTAAATAAACAAAATTGAACGTTTTTTTTTTGCAAAAATAAAACTGAATGTATTTAAAATTTTATACATATGAAAAACGGCTGTACCTTTTCGGATGCGGTTGTTTGAGATGAACAGTATTATGGTGGAGCTTCAAACTGTTGCTTTGCGTGAACCGTTTCCCACATTGCGTGCATGGGAATGGCTTTTCTCCTGTGTGCGTCTAAAAAAACATAAAAAAATCATCAAAATGAACATAACTATGCATACTGTCTTACCACAAAAAACTTTAGACAATGTTTATCTTTAAGCGTGGGTTCTCTATAATCTGGTTTTGTCGTATTTCACATAGGCAACTATTAAAGTGTGGTAAGACCATTTTTTGTTCATATAATTATGAGAAATTCAATATTTTTAGGGTTTCATTATAAAACTGAAAATATAAAAACCCTGCGTTTTTCGTTAAAAATTCTGTATGTCTGTAAGTTCTCTAGTAGTGAAAGAAAATTTGAAATTGATTCAGCAGTATTTGTGTAAAAACATTACAACTACAAAAACGTAATAAAATAATTTAATAAGTGGTCAGTAGTAAATAGACAGCCTAATTCTTAAAGTAGTAAGTAGTATTTATTTAGTAGTTCAATCTATTTTTAGTTAGTTCTTAGTACTTAGTAATTAAGTGAAATCCCATGTCCCCTAGTGGGTTAAGGGGCAGATGCATTATGCATACATCTGTTTCATTGATCGATTTTCTTTAGGGACAAGTAGGTGATCAGCCTTCTGTGTCCTGCCAGACCGAGACATATTTTTTTCCTTCGTCTCCACCGGGACTCGAACCCAGAACCCCTTGGTGTTACACTCACGCGTCAACCACTGTACCAAGGAAGCAATCACTAGTTAGTGGTTATTACTAAATAGTTGTAGTTATTAAGTAAATAAATAAATAAATATTTCAGGACAATTTTCACACACGGCACGATCTGATCCCATACTAAGCTTTCGCTTGTGTTATGGAAACCAAATGGCTGATAAACATGCATATATAATTTTAAATAAATACTTATATAGATAATAATTAACACCCAGACACAGAGCAAACATCTATGTTCATCACACAAATATTTGCCCTGGGTGGGAATCGAACCCACGACCTCTGGCTTCGAAGGCAGGGCCACTACCAACCAAGCCAACCGGTCAGTCAGAAGGCAGAAGTCTAATTGAATAAATAAATGTTTATATTATGTCGTTAATTTCTAGAAGTTTAAATAAATAAATAATCATACCAAAAGGTGTCGTTTATAAGAAACGCTAGCGGCGAACTGCCGGCCGCAAATGTTACAAGTGTGCAATATTTGCTTCGTGTGGCTGTTGTGATGGGCCTTTATACTTCCCGGCTGTGAAATCGATAAAAAATATAATTAAAAAATATCATATTTTTCCAAAAATATGTCTAGAAATAAAAAAAATAATCGTCTTTTTTCCTAAAAAGCTAAAAAAAGATCGTCTTTTATTCCAAAAAAAGCTTCAAATCCTTCCTCCATATAGAGGGTAACTTGGATTAACATGTGGGATAGTTTTTATGCCGTACATTCCACGGGAACGGGAACAAATGCGGGTCAAATAATAAATTCAACTGGCCACATAATATTGTTGGTATTACAACTTATTATATTAGAAACTAATTAAACTAACAATTAACATTCTAGCAAATAAAAATAATTTAAATTTGAGAAAAAAAAATTACAAAAAAATTGGTTGTCTGTAAAGTCGATTTACTGACGATAGTTGAACGTGACAACGTCTTAAGGCCGATTGTGTTTCTTTGTCGCTCGTTCCGCGCTCTTGCTTGCACTTCAAGCCTCACATGGAACGCCTCAGAGCGAGGTAACGCCGCATGAGTCATGTTTTTTCGTACGTGCAGCCGGCTCTATCGAATTATAAGACGTTGTCACGTCAAAAGACTTACCGCCAACGAAGCGCCACAAATCTCACAAATGTGTCTTTCACTCGGCGGGAAGAAAGAAGTACGCGGGTGTTCTTTATAATGATGCTTCATACACTCATTTTGCGTTTTGAAAAATTTGCCGCACTGAGAAAAAATAATAATAATTAGTTAGAAACACATTTATAAAGCACTAGCTGTGCCCCGCGGTTTTACCCGCAGTGCCCCGCTCCTGTTGGTCTTAGCGTGATGATATATTATAGCCTATAGCTTTCCTCGATAAATAGGCTATCTAACACCGAAATAATTTTTCAAATCGGACCAAGTAGTTCCTGAGATTAGTGCGTTCAAACAAACAAACAAACTCTTCCGCTTTATAATATTAAGTATAGATTTTAATGATGTTAAATACTATAGTGTGTTCCTAGGGCAGGCGGAAATTCGTACAATGACCTAACAGGGGTGTCCAACAAAACGTGAATGCGTGTCGCTGTGCTTCCTAATCTGCACCTTATACAGACATGTAATAACAAGTTTGTTACCTCTGAACGACCGCGTCGTTCACCCCACCTTGTACCACGAGAACCCGTACGCTGCGTAAACGACATGTAAACGATAAATTAGTGTATGAAGAGCGATAGGTATCGTTTTATTTGATGATAACATAATACTTCGTGTCATTGTACGAATTTCCGCCTGCCCTAGAAACATACTATAAGTGAGTTGGTCATAATAAAAATAAAACCACAATAAGGGTGCTTTTCAACCAATAATGTGCGAGGATGTGTAGCGAGGAATGTGTTTGTAAATAACCAATAGTATTAGTCTAAGGCCTTTGCCACACTAGACGGAAACTCCGTCACCGAACTTCCGCGGCGGAACGCCAATACATGTTATTGCATATAAAATACAAATAACGGGCACACTACGCGGAAGATCGGTCGTTCCGTCGCGGATGATCCCGCGTTCCGAGCGGACCGTCACTCGCTCGCGTCTGATCGGTCGTCCGCGCACCGATCTTCCGTCAGCGTAAGATCGGCAACTTCGCATTACAGGTATTTGTATGCATCGCGCCACATTCAGCGGATAACTCGCAGTGACGACGCACGCACAGGAGCGCAGGCAGCCGACTGATGATCTGCCACTGAATATTCAGTGTGGCTGGTACCGTATAGAACGGATTGACCGCCGCGGAAGTTCGGCGACGGAGTTTCCGTCTAGTGTGTCAAAGGCCTAAGATCCCACCGTAGGACTAATGCGTTCATAGTTTTTTTGATGAAACCAAAATTTTATGTGTGTATAATGAGGAGAATATATTATATCGACTAGGTTGCCAGTCAAAATTTGGCCGCAAGCATGTTTAATTAAATTTTTTCTAATCGATTTTTTGGAAAAAAAATTCCATTCACTTGTTATTTATATAGTCTACATTATACATAAAATTTTGGTTTCATCAAAAAAACTATGAACGCAATAATCCCACGGTGGGATCTATACCTATATCGCTTCAAACGCTAAACGCTAAACTGCAAACTAACTTTGACTTTCCTACGATTTTATTATAATATTTTCAGAAATTACACGGGATCTAGGTTAAATATTAGTTTGTCGTTATATTTACTGACCATTGAACCTACAAAAATGCGATTTTTCACAAAAAAACGATATTTTCACAAAATACCGATTTTTCACGAAAAACTGAAAAAGACACTATTCTACCTTCTAGCTACTTTCCCATATATTTAATGTATTAAGAATGTACTGCGATTCTACTGCCTAATTGATGTAGACAGTTGATAACAAATCACAGCTAGTCAACGACTATTAACAAAGTGAGGGTAGTTGGGTCAAACGTCGTATAAACATCGTCTGTGCCTCTAGGCACGATTGCGCCACGATTCAAAGGAAGGCGGCATTTTATAGTATTCGACAGCTAAGCATGTTCGGACAGGAAATAGTGACAACTATATTGACAACTAGCTTTCCGCCGGCGGCTCCGCCCGCGGTTTCAAAGAAAAACTCGCATAGTTCCCGTTCCCGTGGAATTTCCGGGATAAAACCTATCCTATATTATTCGTGGATAATGTAGCTTTCGAATGGTGAAAGAATTTTTAAAATCGGTCCAGTAGTTTATGAGCCTATTCATTACAATCAAACAAACAAACAAAGTTTTGCTCTTTATAATATTATTAGTGTAGATTACTATTCATCTACAAAAATATTAAATTAAAAGTTACGTCTAACAATATGTATAGATTAAAAACTATATTTCTTCACCTGGTGACAAGTCGTTGGTTTCCTTGGTATCCTCTTCCGCCCGATTCCCATCCACTTTCGATTCGTTTCACCTGTGTTCGGTTTTCGAATTTGTTTTCGAATAGCACCTGTGTCACTGAAATTGCTACTATGTTAATAAAATAATAATAATAATAAAATATCTTTGTATTTTTGACGTGACAACGTCTTATAATTCGATAGAGCCGGATGCACGCACGAAAAAACATGACTCATGCGGCGTTACCTCGCTCTGAGGTGTTCCATGTAAGGCTTGAAGTGCGAGCGAGAGCGCGGAACGAGCGACAAAGAAGCACAATCGGACGTTGTCACGTTCAACTATCGTCAGTAAACCGACTTTACAGACAACCAATTTTTTTAAATTAATTATTAAAAAATTAATTATTTATTATGTTAACCACTCACCTACTACTAATTGCACCTTTAACCTGGAATCAATTAAAATTTACTTTAAAATAAATACATTTTACGTTTATATAACTACTATATTACACAAAACAATTATTATATTATGTACTAGTTTTCCGCCCGCGGCTTTGCCCGCCCAGTCAAAGAAAAACCCGCATAGTTCCCGTTCCCGTGGGATTTCCGGGATTGCGTCATTTTCCCGGGATAAAAAGTAGCCTATGTCCTTTCTCGGGTATCAAAATATCTCCATACCAAATTTCATGAAAATTGAAATTGAAAATTCAGTAGTTTAGGCGTGATTGAGTAACAGACAGACAGACAGAGTTACTTTCGCATTTATAATATTATATAATAATATAATATACATATATAATATAATAGTATGGATAGTAAAAATGAATCCCTAAATGTGTTGGTAAGCACAAAACTCGAGAACCGCTGAACCGATTTAGTTTATTTATTTTTATTGAAATTACTGGTTTATAATATTCACAAAGTGCATGAATTCTCGAAAACATAAAACATAATTATTTTGTCCATAACATGCTAGCCATAAAAAAATAATAATTTATGATTTGCCTTACCTTTTCCAGTATTTGCTTTCTGATTATATTTTTCGGCTGGGAATCGTCGCTAAAACAAAATTTCACTATTTATAAATTCCATCAAAAAGCTTTGACACTGTAAAGCCCTATTCAAACTAGAGTGGTATTTGTTATAAACATTGGATAGATCATCCCTGACTGCTATCGTAATATATATAAATCTCGTGTCACAATGTTTGTCCTCAATGGACTCCTAAACCACTTAACCGATTATAATAAAATTCGCACACCATGTGCAGTTCGATCCAACTTGAGAGATAGGATAGATTTTAAACATGTAGGTACCACGGGCGAAGCCGGGGCGGACCACTAGTATATTATACATATACTACTGCTCCGCTGGAGTTGGTCGAAGCATATAGCCTTCCTCAATAATTATGGGCTATCTTACACCGAAAAATTTTTAAGCTATTGCATAGCTTCTATCGCGGGCCTTGAGCGCGGGGACCGAATCGAGAAATTCCGTAACGAAAAAACCTCACGCTCCCCACGGGGACGGGCGCGGAGGTGTGGCTTGAAGGCATAGCATGCAATAGCTTTACCGTCGCAGTCCCCGAGTGCCACATGTCTTTTTTTTTCAAATCGGACCCGTAGTTCCTGAGATTAGCGCGTTCAAACAAACAAACTTAAGCTTTATAATATTAAGTATAAATAATACTCACATTCCTTCATCGGCATGTAGTACAGAATGTATGAAATGTTCCTCATACGCCTTCCTAGTGTCGAAGTTTTTGTCGCAACGAACACAAAACGTGTTTTCATCCTCGTCATCAAGATTGTCCTGCAAAATGTAAATGTGTGGTGTTTTGAGTTTATTTATTTATTTATTTATTTCTTTGTAATCATACAGCATTACAATAAGTAACAATTTTTAATATATTAGTACAGAACTAAGAGCCAATTAAGATTACTACTTAGATAAGTTAATTTTTTAAATGACATATTATCAGAAGTTTCTAATGTTAGAGTTTCTAATGTTAGGTAGTTTTTATTTTTGTTTGGTTATTTATAGCTTCGTCAGCCTCCTTGGTACAGTGGTTGACGCGTGAGCGTAGCACCGAGGGGTCCTGGGTTCGATTCCCGGTGGATACGAAGGAAAAAATGTCTCGGTCTTGCAGAACACAGAAGGCTGATCACCTACTAGTCCCTAAAGAAAATCGATCAGTGAAACAGATGTATAATGCCCACCCCACTAGGGGAAATGGGACTTCACTTTATTTATAGCTTCATTAAATTTAGATAATTGAGTATATTGCAATATAATGATGTATTTTTATTAATTAATTGTCTCGTATCACGGCAGTATTTTTACCCATTTTTTGTAATAAATTGGAATATTTATTCCTTTGAATGAAATTTATTAAGTCTTATAGAAAGGTGCTTGTTTTAAACGTCATATTTTATAGAAATACCAAAGTGTATGTGTATGTATGTTTCGTACGTTTACACGCAGTGTTATCCCATTGATTGACCAGATTTTTAAGCTATTGCATAGCTTCTATCGCGGGCCTTGAGCGCGGGGACCGAATCGAGAAATTCCGTAACGAAAAAACCTCACGCTCCCCACGGGGACGGGCGCGGAGGTGTGGCTTGAAGGCATAGCATGCAATAGCTTTACCGCGGCAGTCCCCGAGTGACACACGTCTTTTGAAGTGAAAACTTCTTTAGCGGCGTTGAGCACTTTTTCTGTAATGGGTATAAAATCTTAAACTCGCGTCAGGACACGTGACCTGATCGAAAAAGCGTAAGACGGATACCATTTCAAAACATCAAACATGCTCAACGTTAATAATCAAGTTTTCACTTCTGCCGGCACTCCCCCAGTGCAACCCGTCTTTTTTTGTAGTGTGTAACATAAAATGATTTGCGTGTTTGTGTGTGTTCGTGTGTCTGTAATCTGTATATACTTACAGTGTTGCTCCGATGCTTGGCACTGCGGTGCTGCTTTAGACCAATCTCGCTGACGAACGACTCGCCGCACGACGTGCACACGTGGTCACTTCTGTGCGTTCGTAAGTGCGTGTAGAATGTGGACGAATGTCTGCAAGATGTTACTATTATTCCATCAGTCCTCGGAATCACAGACACAATAGAAAATCTATTGTGTCGCGCCCCGATCGGGGCTTACGGTGGTCAATGGGTTATTAATGTCCATACTTACACCGTTATTACACTTACGCATTCGTATGCGGCAGCGAATCTCTGCGAATCTCTGCGAAACTACTGCGTAGCGAAATATCTGCGGAACGTTAGTACACAGCAATGTTTTCGCAATGCGTCTGTGTAATGGCCATTTCGCAGTTCCTTGCGAAACAATACTGACAAGGACGCAACTATTTCATCTATCTATGTGCTAGAGTGAGACATATCATATGCGAAATCCTGCCACACTACTGACAGATTTTTCGTTGTTTCGCTGCCGCACGCGAATGCGTCGGTGTACTAAAGGCGTTAATATTATAAATGCGAAAGTAACTCTGTCTGTCTGCCTGTTACTCAATCACGCCTTAACTACTGAACCATTTTGCATGAAATTTGGTATAGAGATATTTTGATACCCGAGATAGGACATAGGTTATATCCCGGAAATCCCACGGGAACAGGAACTATGCGGGTTTTTCTTTCTACTGCGCGGGCGATGCCGCGGGTGGAAAGCTAGTACTTTATATTATATTTTATGACATTATTTATAACCTGTTGTTTTTTTTTTTTTTAACTTAAAAACCGTTTTTCAATTTTTCTTTTTTTTAATTTTGGAGACAAAGAAATGCGCATCCTAATGGATCTCTTTCAATTTTTCTCCGTTAAAAAGAAGCTAATGTCACTCTTTAGCCTTTTAATTATATCCAGACACTTAAATTGTACGAAAAATCGCAGTGTTGCGACATCAAAGAGGGACAAAAATTGTCGCATTTATATTATTACTACGCATTTATATATATACTAGCTTTCCATCCGCGGCATCGCCCGCGCAGATCAAAGAAAAACCCGCATAGTTCCCGATCCCGTGGGATTTCCGGAATAAAACCTATCCTATGACCCGGGGTAAAAATTAGCCTATGTCCTTTCTTGGGTATCAAAATATCTTTATACCAAATTCCATGCAAATTGGTTCAGTATTTAAGGCGTGATTGAGTAACAGACAGACATACAGAGTTACTTTCGCATTTATAATATTAGTATTGATAAATAAAGCATAAAGTAGAACTTGAATAAGAACAAATGTATAAAATTTCAGAGGAACACTTCAATCCTATAGTTATTTATACTATAGGCTATTTTATTTTAAACAAATAATAATATTATCATATAAATTACCTAAATTCCACATTACAATGTTTGCATTTCTTAACTTGTCCGCTGTGAGAGTCTTCATGGTGCAGTGCTGATTGCCTAAAAATAAAATAGATTAAATGAAATCAATTTATTATTTTACAACGAAATATCATTTTAATTGCGTTTAAAGTAAGATGTCTTACTATACATAACAATTCTTCTTCTCTCTTTATACTAAGCCACAGAATACATAATAGTAGCTAAATTCTACAGAACGGACACTCTCCGCCTCCCGCCAAAATTAAACACTAACCTCACCCCGCACGATCACGCTATAAATGGCCGGCATTTTTCCGTAAGGACGATATGCAACGAAGATTGACAACATTAATCAAATTGACTTAAAGTAATTTTATTATTTTGGATTTGTAATTATCGTTTTTCGTAGAAAATGGTTAGATATTGTGCTGTTTACGGATGTATTTCATCAGAAAAACGTGAATTTTTTTTTACGCTAGTCAAAAATGTGCCAACCATAAAGCGTTAACACACACATTTGCAGTCTCTACAGTGTGACTGTCAAAACGATAATTTTGTATGGAGTGTCCGGGGTGTGATTATGTATTCTGTGATATTATCATGTGTATACTCACTCAGTCATACAAACAACAGGACATCTGGCGCATTCATACTTGGTGTAGTGATCTTTCAGGTGATAACGCATGTAGCAAGGGATTCTGAATCGCGCTTTGCAAAAATTGCACACCAGCTTGCCTTTTGTCTATAAATTATATAGAAATATCAGTTTTGTTACTAGAATAATTATTAAGAAAAACCTGGTCAGAACTGGATAAAATTTATTTATTTTGATTTCAAATATACTAGAAAAAACAAACGGTTGAATTGAGAATATTTATTTCTTGTGTAGCATTGTAACATGTAGCAAATTACCAAATCCTACTAATATTATAAATGCGAAAATTTGTGAGGATGGAATTGTGAAAATCACAAAACTGAAAACCTCCTGTTTTGAAGTCGATGAAAACACATACCTCTCTATGTACATACTCCACGTGTCGTATATAATTGTCCTTTCTCGGGAAGCCTTTCAAGCAATCAGTGCATTTGTATGGCGAATTTATATATTTTCGATCTTCACCGCGCAATTTAAATTCCTGTAATAGAATTAAGATAAATAAATAAAGTGTAAACTGTGGAAACAAATTATTTCATTTCACTTCAACATATAACATGTTGTGCATACGCCAACTTATATTTATAAAAATGTGTGCGTGTACTAGTGTAAGAAGTGAAACTTCTTTATGACCTTATTTTTTCAAAAATTAATTTACTATATGCAACTTTACAGAAATACGTCGAATAACGCTTGGTTGGGATAAGAAAAAGATGGTGCGTAACGGAAAATGTCACGCGTAACGAAAAACAAAAATGTATTTAGCCTTAGTACACATGTACCCACCCTTTTATGATTCTTAAATAAAGAAAATAAAATGAATATATACACATCACAATTAAGGAGCCAATTAAAGGTGCACTAACAATATTGACCCTGCTGCATGTAGGTGAGTGGCTATGTGTGTTAAACCGACTGGTTTAACACATAATATATCAACTGACAAAAAAGACGTTTGTCACTCGGGGACTGCTGCGGTAAAGCTATTGCATGCTATGCCTTCAAGCCACACCTCCGCGCCCGTCCCCGTGGGGAGCGTGAGGTTTTTTCGTTACGGAATTTCTGGATTCGGTCCCCGCGCTCAAGGCCCGCGATAGAAGCTATGCAATAGCTTAAAAATGATAACAAAACACAGAAGAAAGTAAAATATATTGTTACCTTCATAGCTTCCTCTTCTGTCAAAGTAATAATCCTCCAATTATCACTTTCATAAATGAAACTAAGCTTTGTAGCGCCACACTTTTTGTTTACCATTTTCTTTTTTTTCTTTCTCACAAGTTTAATTTTTACTCTTTCTTTATTATCTTCTATATCAGAATCTATATCGTCTGTTTCCATTCGCTGAGAAATATTCAATTTATTATCTGTGGTATTCTTACAGCCTTTGATATTTTTGGTATCTGTTTTCATTTGCTTAGGCAAATCAATTTCAATATGTGCGATATTTTTACAATCTGTGGATTTTTTATTATCTGCAATATTTTTATTATCTGTTTTAATTTTCTCAAAATAATCCGATTCTTCATCTGTGAGATATACATCATCATTGTCTGTGAAATTTTCATAATCTGTGAAGATTTCAACTTTGTTTACTGGTATAATATTATCTATGTCTAAATCTTGAGTGTCTGTAGTAACTTCACGTTTAGGGACTATAATTTTTATGTCCTCTATGTTATTTATGGTTCCCCATCTATCATGACTATATCCCAAATCTGATAATTTAAAATATGCTCTGTCCAATACGTCTACTGCTTCATAAGTTATCTGAAATAAGAAATAAACTGTATAAATATACAAAGAAATTTTATATTTTAATTCAAGTTCAAATTTCAAATTCAAATTCAAATTTCATTTATTTAATCTAGACAAATACTATAAAGCTGCAGAATTTATTTGTTTGTTTGTATGCGCTTATCTCAAGAACTATTGGTCTGATTTGAAAAATTATTTCGTTGTTGGATACCCTATTTATTGAGGAAAGCTATATATCATAACGCTCAGACCGACAGGAGCGGAGCCAGGCGGGTGAAACCGTGGAGCGCAGCTAGTAGTGACATAAAATTTGTGTCCACTTTTTACCATAGTATTACAAGTAATAATTATTACAGATTGAAAAAACTAAAAAACATGCAAACAAAGTCATGAAATTATTGTATTGTCAATCCTTGATAAATGTACAAAGTTTGAATTAAATCTGTCTGTTTAACATGGGTCAAATTGAGTCTAAAAGAATTGGTTACATACAAATATACAGGTGAAGCTCATAAAGAGTGTGTAAAAATGTGTAGATATGTTTTTAGCGCTTGTGGAGGGCTTGTCGAAATGTGGCTATTAATCTTAATAAATATATAAATCTTGTGTCACAATGTTTGTCCTCAATGGACTCCTAAACCACTTAACCGATTATAATAAAATTCGCACACCATGTGCAGTTCGATCCAACTTGAGAGATAGGATAGTTTAAACATGTAGGTACCACGGGCGAAGCCGGGGTGGACCGCTAGTAGATTTATATATTCTTTATTAGTTTGAATTTAAACTTACACTGCCTCTACATAGAATATCCTCGAGAACCTTTTTCCCATTGAAGCATTTCTCCTTGAATTTGTGAAATTTTTGCAGTAATGATGCACATTCATAGCAGAAGCACCTTGGTAATGCATCCTCTATATCCAACTAAAATGTTAATTATAATTAAACTAACTGTATCAGGGAGTAAATGCAAGTATTTTTATAGCTTATGTGTAAGATAATATAACTGCTGAGTATTATCAAAGTCTGTTCAGTGGTTTTCCCGTGAAAGAGAAAAAAGATGTGTGGTACTCGGGGACTGCTGCGGTAAAGCTATTGCATAGCATGCCTTGAAGCCACACCTCCGCGCCCGTCGGAGTGGGGTGCGTGAGGTTTTTTCGTTACGGAATTTCTCGATTCGGTCCCCGCGCTCAAGGCCCGCGATAGAAGCTGTGCAATAGCTTAAAACATAAATACAAACTTTCATGTTTATAATATAGCTTGTTAAGCATATTTGCTGCCTTGTAACATGAGTATTAAGTTTGACAGTTTCACTATCTTATATTGCGTTGGTGGTTTTGTATTTATCCTATTGTATATTATGTTTGTTCCTACGATTTATTCTCGAAATAATACATCGAATATACCTAAGTATATTTTATTCAATTTTGGGTGGAAAGTTTCAATTTAAGTTAAAAAAACTATTGAATATTATTTTTGAATGTAATAAATAAAACAATACTTACTTTTAAATCCATTACTTCTTCGTAATGTGATTTTAACAGGTATTGATCATAGTTGTACATTTTCATATCAGTTCTAAGGCATATCCGACAAATATTAAGACTAGCCATTCTTAGAAATCAGAATGTATTTTATTATATTTGATAGATCATGAATGTTTTGCTTTTTCTATTTGAATTAATACTTTATGCCGAAAAAAGTAAATAAAGCTTTGACTTTTGAGCGAAGAAATAGTTATGTTCACGCAATGTCACATTTTGACATGAACAATCCATAGATAATATTATGTATTCACCATTCCATTTCACGTTAGTTTATAATGTCATTATATTATAAAAGTACAAACTAAGTTCGTTTATTTGAAATTGAATTTAAAAAATATACCATATTATTATGTTTAAAATTGTTTACTATTAAATTACGTTAATAGTTAATAAAAAAATGATGACTTGAAATTCGAACCTGAGAACTCTTTTAATTTTAATAATAAACTTGAATCAAGCTAATAGAAAATGACTTTGATGGAAGTTGTAGTGGAGTAGCCACATAATGTTCTGTGGGAGTAGCAATGCAGTTAATGATGTCCGTTTTTTAGTGGTTTTTTATATACCATTTATATACATATTAATGTCCTTAATAAAATATAATATATGAGAATATTATATGCTTTTTAGTTTAATGCTCTGAGCTTAGGCTATAACTAAATTTAAAATTACTACCTATTTATTAAAAATTTCAACATTCATATTTCGCATTTTTAGCATCACGGTACGATTTTTACAACAGTACCTACTGATAGTCTGATAATATTATTCAAATTTAAGGCCGCGTTTCCAATTTCCACCTGCAAGAAAACTTCCGCAAGAAATGTCCGACAGTCTGTCCGACAGCAGCTTGCAAGTCTAATTCCGCGTTTCTACCTGCAAAGTGCAAGTAGACTTGCAAGCTGCTGTCAGACAGACTGTCGGACATTTCTAGGGCAAGTTTTCTTGCAGATAGAAAGGCGGCCTTATGCTTAGTAACATCCAAATAAAGGCCGTACCAAACAGTACTATGCAGTATGCACGCATATTAATTTTATTTCGTGCATATTTTATTATAATTAATAATAGCCATGATCAATACAAATAATACTTCAGTAGGTTATATTATTATGAATATTTCAATAGGTTAAATTATTATGAGCTGATATAAAAGCGCTGACGTGTATAAAATTATGAAATTTGAACCGCAAAGCGAATGAAAAACTCCAATTAATTTTCTTTCGCTATTTTTACTTGATTAACCCTGTTCCTAGTAAAACAACAAGTCATGCTTGATCGGCATCAAGTTGATGATTAATGGATGTACAATACATTTATGGCGCCTTATTCTGATGATTGTTAGGAATATTACTTTTGAAATTATTTTAGTGGCCTTCATTAAACTAAAACTCTTACAACCAATTGATGTAACTATGTTATAATATTATAATTTAAAATTGGTGATACCATACCCTGTGTAAATAAAAAAATTGGTTGTCTGTAAAGTCGGTTTACTGACGATAGTAGATCGTGACAACGTCCGATTGTGCTTCTTTGTCGCTCGTTCCGCGCTCTCGCTTGCACTTCAAGCCTCACATGGAACGCCTCAGAGCGAGGTAACGCCGCATGAGTCATGTTTTTTCGTGCGTGCAGCCTGCTCTATTGAATTATAAGACGTTGTCACGTCAAAATTATGCGTCAATACCTATAACAGTACCTAATATCACTAGCGCAGTATTATAATATGTATATTTCCTTATATGTATTGTAATACTGTATCAATGATTTACAGCTGTTATTTATATTAAAATATCAATCTCCTGTTAAAAGATAAAAAAAAATGTGTGCGTGTACTAGTGTACACACGTAAGAAGTGAAACTTCTTTATGACCTTATTTTTCAAAAAAAATATTTACTATATGCAACTTTACAGAAATACGTCAATCACGCGTGGTAGGGATAAAAACAAGATGGCGCGTAACGGAAAAATGTTACACACAATTTTTTTCCAACCCCGATAAAGTAGTTTCACTTCAAAAATACGTAGCCACTAGGTTATTTTCACACGATAGAAAGTATCAAGATTTCTAGAGCAAAGTATTTCTAACATTTTATGGAATTATTCACAGGCATCAGAATAACACCGCACATAGCAATATCCTGTAAATCACTTCTGAAAGGGCGGAAGCTTTCACAAGTTCTTTGATCGGACGATATTTGATGCCCGTAAGTGTAGGTGAGGGGGATTTATCGGGTTTTGTTTAATAACTCGCGTTTAGGGGCCCGCAGTGACCTTTGCTGAACCTATTTGGTATATGGTTCGGATATAAAGTTATGATAGTTTTATGTGCTAGCTTTTGCCCGCTATTCCGATCGCATATACTTTTATTTTAAGTGACACCGTAAAAGGTCAGTTGCAGGTATCTTACTGCATTGAATTTAGCAGTTTTTGTGCAATGGGTACACGTTGCAAACACACACTTAGAGTTTACCGTACCAAGCACAAGTGTCAGAAGTGAAACTTCTTCTTTCATTTTCAACGCGGCTAAAGAAGTTTCACTTCAAAAATCTACTTACACAATATTGTTTTGATTTTGCTGTGTGTCTATGAAAATATTTTCATATTTTCAAGAAACACATAATGTACAAACTTATTTGTACGGTTTATTTGTACAATTCTGAATATTTATAGGAAACGTAAACATCTAATTTCTTAACGTAACTTAATTACAATACCCAAGACCGTCGTTTCAATTGATCGATTCTGTATCGCAAAAGCATAATTGGTTCCCAATACGATTAGGTTAAGAATCCCCTTTATGTTCGACCCTTTGGTCAGTCACGTAACACTAAGTTGACATACTGCCAAAAAGCCTGGGGCCCGGAGCTTGCAGGGCCTAAGAATTATTTGTAACCATTTTTAAGATCAATAATTCAGTCCATACCTATAATAATATACCTAATAATTAACTTATATTTGCTATTATAGTACTTCACAATTCACATATAAGAGACTTTTTCAAGTAGCGATCGAGTACATAATCTCCCACCAACCCCTTTTAGAAACATTCATGAGATATGGAATTTACTTATATTCTTTAATCATATAGCTGAAAAATATCAACGAATTTCTTTACTAAAAGACAGACTATGTGCAAAATATAAAATACTATTAATTGTACTATTCAGTAAGGGGCTCCAACTGTGTAATTACGTCTCTGCCGTATGGTCCAAAGTTAGTACCTATTTAATTTAAATGTTAATGATATGGCCACAAGTTGACCGATTTGAGGGACCTGTTTGTCGAAAGGGTACCTTGAAGGATATTATATTGTCCACTTTGCTTGTTATTTTACTTTGGGTAGGCAATATTAATAGACCGACCATACGTAACATAATATATTTAATAAATTGTACCTTTCTCCTACATAATAATACCTTCAGGCTTCAATATATTTTGTAGTTTAGGTTTATATAAGTAAAATAAATAAAATACTTACCTACAGTTTTTTATAAATTATTCTATAATATAAAAATGAATCCCAAAATGTGTTGGTAAGCGCATAACTTGAGAACGGCTGAACCGATTTCGTTAATTCTTTTTTTATTATATTCCTTGAAGTACGAGGATGGTTCTTACGTAGAGAAAACGTAAATACTACGTACCACGGGCGAAGCCGGGGCGGACTGCTAGTTTATTATATTTTATGATCCACTGCAATTTACCTGAAGGTATCACAAATCGTACCGACAATACTTACTTTGTTTTCGTTTAAAGACACCTACATTGAAAATATTGGTAATCGTTGACAGGCTTATTTCTATTCGTTCTCAGGTTGAACCAGGCAAAACTTTGTATTTTAAAAATTAATCAATGATTTATGATCACTAAGAATATCATATCTGATCTCTCCCATGATTAAAATTTACAAAGACACTTTACAGTTCACACGTCCATCACTAAGCACAAAAGCCTTATCTAGTAGCTCAAGAGTAGCTCTAATTGGCTTAATTTTTAGTTAATATGCTTCCCAATTCACACAGTGAATTCCTGAAAGCGTTTAATTTCGACACATTCGCTCATAGTGGCCGGTCGACCGTTTTATTCGATTGCAAGATCACTTGGCTGAGAGGAATGTGGATTTCATATGGACTTGTTATAATAATGATTTAGTGTGTTTTATGTTTAGTAATATAGAGATGACCTTTATAATGCCTCCTTTTTTATGTCAGAGCAAACAAAGGAGCAGGTGGGCCACCTGATGTTATGTGGTCACCACCATAAACACTTGTAACACTAGAAGTGTTACAGGTGCTTTGCCGGCCTTTTATGGACAAATAAGCTCTTTTCTTGAAGGCCCCAAGGCCTCCTGGAGGGAAAACTCAAATTGTTGAAAAAACAAAAGAAAACTGCATTCAAAGATTTTCGCAAATTGCGCGACACATGCTTGCCACATCCGGGAATTGAACCGTTTAATATAAAATTATGTCTAATAGACAAATAGTTTAATAAAATTGATCTTTTTTTTCTGTATTCTTATTTTCCATTGAATCCTATGAACCAATTTTAATGAAATACATAGATAGATATATATATTTGACTTTGTAGACATCCTTGAAATTCTAAAAAGATAGAAGATTTAAACGTTCGTGATAATAATCTAGAAAAAGGCCGCGAGAATTTTGTAATATACATTATTTACTAAAAAGCAAAATTTTTAAATTTATTTAACACATTACTCTCCGAGAAAACGAAGTAAGATAAGTACAATCACGTACAAAACGATAGTTTAATTTATGAACGATTTTTCGACGTGACTGTACCTAATGAGATTAAATTTTTCGCTGTATCTGTATTTACACGATTATTTTAATATTGAATTCTGAAAATGGATTATCGCAATTGCATGAAATGATTTACAACATGACGTATGGAATGTACGCGCGAATATGGGGTGCTCGTGAAATGAGAAATGGTTTAACTTTTGTAACTTATTATAACTTTATTTTATTACAAAAATTATGTCCACTTATTTGAGAAAATATAAGAAATATTAAGTAGATATAAAAATAGTTAAATGACGTATTATATATAAAAAAAAACTGTTCATAGGAAATAACGGATAAAATGGGAGATGCACAGAGATGCATTATTTATCTGTTTCACTGATCGATATTTCTTGACGAATAAAAACCCAGAACATCTTGGTTTAAACATGGTTTAAACAATATTTATTTTTACGTAAAACTTAATTCAAGATATATATATATAAACCTGATTTAACGAAGCATTCCTTTATCAGGTTGAAAGTTTAATTAGAGAAATCAGTGACACAAACCACAACAGTCGGCCATTTTAATTCAATATTAACAGACGCTACAAAGTTAAAAGATAGCACGCGTTTCATACTGATAATATGAGAAATAATATAATTGCTCTAAAGTTGTAATTTATTTTATCATTGATTAATTAAAATTAAAAACTTTATCGGAAATACTGGTTGATTAGCGGTAATTTTTGTTTGAGAATTAAATATTAATTTTTTTTATCGTAATCAACCGGCCAACCGAGGGTAGCCAAAAAACTCACGCCGATAAGCATTCACAAACCTAGGAGTTATTTGAATCTGTTGCCAACTTTCTAATGTGAAGGAAGACTCTCTAAGACTGAAATTTACCTACCAAATAACCTACTGGATATCGGCGGAGTCCCTACTAATCGGGTGGATCTAGCATGGTGATATTAAGAGAAGAAAAAAAAAAAAAAATAAAATAAAGTTTATTTGACTCAGAAACACAAACACATGGAATATACAGATCTAATTTGCAGGTACATACATTTTGTTACAACCAGAGTTTAAACAATGACCCCTATGCTAGGTTAAACCTGTGTTATAGGGGTCATTCATACATAATACATTTTTATATTTATATGTACATTACAATATTCATGGTATACATAAGTGCAGCCGGTGAAAGTATTACAAAAAAAAAAAAGAAGAAAAAACAATAACATTTTCAGGTAAAATTATAGTTTTTGATTAATTGATGTGTGCGCGTGTGTGTATGTGTGTGAATGTGTAGATGTGTGTATGGATATGTGTATGTTATATATTTATTGTGCTGTGAAGGAGATTCTCAGAGTCGTCATAGTTGAGCGTTAGAAGAAATTCTTTTAGTTTACGTTTACATTGGTAGTTATTAAGGGCGAGTAAATTTAATTTTTTATCAAGAGTGTTGTATATTTCAGTGCTTAAGTATGGATAGAAATTTTTTGCAAATTTTGTTTTAGTAAAGATTTTAGGACAGGGAAGTGTGCGTCGTTTTGGAGCAGATGTAGAAACTTGTTTAGGGGATAGGGTTCCATGTTTGCGTAGTACTGTGCGGTATACGTAGAATTGACGAACCGTCATTACCACAAATTGAGAATAAACTTGTTCGGTGGGGTATCGGAATGGTTTATTTAAAAGGGTTTTAATCACAGCTCTTTGAGCTCTTTCTGCCTGTATAATGCTACTTTTTGAAGATCCTCCCCAAACGGTTATGCAATAACTGACGATGGATTCGCATAAGGCCGAATATACCATTTTAAGGATATCCCTATGTGCGGCGAGTCTGAGTTTTTTGAAAACAAAAATAAGTTTTCTAATACGTGAGGAAACTGCTTCTATATGGGGTTTCCAGGTTAAACAAGCGTCCAGGTGCACTCCTAAATATTTTACTGATGCAGTACGGTTCACGGACGGGCAGTGACAGTTTCTCTGGCTTGTACACGAGTGAGCTGTGAGGGTGTAAGAATTTTCGTCTGGGAGAGATGATTGTCTGGGGCCAAAAGTGACAAAGCATGTTTTTTGGATGTTAAGAGTGAGACTATTAGATGCAAACCAGGACATTATTACACTAAGCGAGTACTCGGCTACTTTTTTAGTTTCACTCCAATCCTTGCCGACAGCTATTAGTGCAGTGTCATCAGCGTATGCTATAACCTTAGTAGATGGTAGTACTAGTTGGCACAGTTCGTTGACGTAGATCTGGAAAAGGAGAGGAGAGAGCAAGCTTCCCTGGGGAACTCCACAAGTGACTACCTCTTCCCGGCTGATATGGTCTCCGATTTTAACGCATTGAGTACGGTTGCTTAAGAAATCTTTAATCAACTTATATGCAGTGCCACGTATTCCGATTTTATCCAGTTTACGTAGGAGGATAGGGACAGAGACTGTATCGAAGGCTTTGGATAGATCAAGGAATATGCTGATACATTTGAGTTTACTATCCAAATTACCTATCACTGATTCAACAAGTGCTGACACGGCGTCTTCTGTTGATAATCCCTTACGAAACCCGAATTGATTCCTAGCGATGATGTTATATTTGTTAGTATAATTAAGCAATTGTTTGTAAATAATTCTTTCCAATATTTTAGATATAATTGGCAGAACAGATATCGGCCTATAGTTATTCACACTGTCCCTATCCCCCGACTTGTAAACTGGATGTACGACGGCTTTTTTAAGAGCTTGAGGAAAGATGCCAAGGGAAAGAGACATGTTGCAGATATACGTTATGGGCGGTACAAGGATATGCCTAGATGCTTTTAGTAATTTGGCGGATATACCATCCCAGCCGGAAGAGCAATCCACCCGCAGATTTCCTATGAGGAGATCAACTTCGCTTTCATCCGTCTCCAGAAATACAATTGAATTTAGTTGTGGACTATGAATGGGTAGGTGTGGTTTAAGTGCATTAATACACTGAGGGTTAAAGGAGATTTTACTGGCCAGATCTGTACCTACGTTAGCAAAGAATGAATTTATCAAATTAACTGATTCGAGAGGATCTACGTTTGATTTTAGCAGCTCGGTTGGAGGGGATGTGCTTTTGGTGATATCAAGTGCGCCCCGAACAGCTTCCCACATTTTCTTCGCGTCCTTTCCAGCTTCATTAAATGTTTTCTTCTCATATTCCAATTTAAGTCTCTTAAGCAGGTTGTTGCAGAAATTTCGATAGCGTAAATAGGTTAGCTTTAGAACAATATTTAGAGGCTCATTTTTTGTTTTCTTGTGCATCCTGTCTCTATTTCGGATGCATCTTAAAAGCCCGATAGTAATCCAGGGTTTAATGATTCTATGTTTAGAGGGGATAATTCTGTGTATAGTGTTTTTAATTATGATAGGAGATATTAATTGAAGTAAACGGTCCATTGCTGCATTTGGCTCAGTAAATGCGAAGATACTAGAGAAATCACAGCCTTCGAGGTCCTTAATCGCATTAGATATGTTAAATGATGAACTTTTGACTTTATTTAAGTTTTTAATATTAATTGTGTCTAGATTTAAAAGAATGGCACTATGGTCTGTTATTGTGGTTTCTAAAACAAGCGTCGTGTTTCTACTTGTTGTTTTAAGCAGTACATGGTCTAGGCAGTTGTTGAGACGCGTGGGAATGTGGTGAGCCGGGAGAAAGCCGCAGCTGGCCAAAAGATTCAAATACTGATTTGTTCTTGGATCACAGTTATTGACAGCAATATTTAAATTTATATCCCCAAGTATGGCGGCGTTCTTAAACTGTTTATAATTAATTAATATGTTTTCCAAACTGTTTAAAAAATTGTCAATATTATTTTGACATGGCGGTCTGTAAATAGCGATGATAATTAAGTTGTTTTGGATTGTGCAAATTAAGCCGCTGGCGTCAACTAGTAATAGCTCGGAGATATTAAAATTCAACGTGTTTTTAACATACATTACAACACCGTCATTCTTGTTTATAAGTTTGTTGGTTCTGGATGCAGTATACCCTTGTAACGCGGGTATTGTCGCTGCGTTTTGGAGCCAACATTCGGTCAAGATTATTATATCACAATCTAGTTTTATTGTTACGAGAAGGCATCTCAATTCGCTAAAATTCTTGTTTATACTTCTAATGTTCATATGTAGAATATTAAGTGCATTGGTGTGGACTTGTATAAATTCTGAACAACGATTAGCAGGACATGTGTAAGAAGAGGACACAGTTAGATTGTCTAATTCCTCGTTTACATTGTTAATAACCGCCATTTAGAAATAAAGAAGATAGGTGCATAATAGAAGTATAGCTGATAAGCATTATTTTTTTTTTGTGTCCTATGTCTAAGTTATTCAAATTAATAATGCTAGACCAATATATAATATGATTGTACTCTATAAGTAAATCCTTGAACAGTGTTAGGTAAATGCAATCGAGTGTAACAATAATCAAGAATAGTGTGTGAGGTTGTAATAAGAATGAATGTGTTAGTGTATCAGAGATTTTGAAAGCACATAATATATCTACTCGCATTAGAATTAAAAAATGAGTGTAATTTTGTGTACAATTTAGTATTTGTGTTGATGTTAAATGACGATTTGAAACTTGTTTTTTATGGTAAATTATTTTAGGTATATAAGCTATATAATTAATGCATTTAAAGTTAAGATTATCGAATTATGTTTATGTAAATATCAGGTTCAGTTTTACATGGGCCATAAAACATAAGAATAATATGATTAACACATACGCCATATTTATTTAACCACATATTTGTTTGAAATGTTATAATAAGATGGAGGATAATTAAATTTAATCCAACCATACAATATAATAGATTTATGTTAGTCAGAGTTATGAAATCGCACGAATAATTCGATAGTACAACAGAACAATACAGTTTTATTATACATCTACAGCTGTATTCTACGCAAATGTAAGTTACAGGTAATTTAGTTGCAGATAAGTAAGTGTTTAATGTATTTATAATACTATAGACACCCGCTACATATTCACTCACGGAACATACCACGAACAAACGGACAATGTACTTACGTACTTGACTTTCAGGGTCCGACTGAATATTGTTATAGCCACCATACAAAGATAAAACAACACTCTTTAAGTTTATTGTCACATACGCGCACGTTACGCAGATGGTAGTTGTATACTGATTAATAATATGCAGTCTTAGTAGTAATATTGTATTTTTGTGAATAATGTTAATTGAAAGGCTTTTTTTACACCTAGTATAGTTTGATAAATAGTTTTTTATGACATGTTCATTTTTAATGATATATAAGAATAAGTGCATGAACTTATTTATTGTATGTAGGTTAAACTTAAGATTTATAAAATGTAAAAATAAGAAAAAAAAGTGTAAACATGATATTATATCTCTTAGGATTAGTCATTTCTGGCTGGAAAGAGTTTTCAGATCGTCTTCTGATTCGATTTTTATGTACGGAAAGCCTTCTTGTTTACGCATATATATATTCCCTTTTGAGATCCAACAGAACTTATAACTCGAACTCGAACTTATAACTAGAAGAAGACTTTTAAAGGTTATTGATGAACGGGAATTATAGGTACTTCATAAGTTACCTGGAAATCCTTATAAAACCTTGGCTAACCTAAGCCTAACACAAGAAGATTCAAAAATTAGTAAAACTAACCAAGAGGAAGCGTAAGTTGTTAAAACAAATCTTGATTTGTTTATTGGATGATACAAACACACAAAGGTGAGTACGGACATTTTCAAATAAACAGAAATGCTCTTGCGACATCTATGCGTGGGAGACGATGAGACGGATTTTCCCGCGCATTTAGAATTATTATCCATTGATAGATTATTTTGATTTTCCTAGATGATGTCTTGGTCCCTACGTTAGTAGGTACTTATTAGGTATTCTGTGCATTCCATGTGCAATTTTCCTTTAAATTTTATAAACCTCGACTTCAGCTTCTCAGTTTGAAATATAACCTTCATAATAATTTTTCGATAGGTACCATCCTTCTTTTCTTCAAACAGACGGTTTTATTACGTAATAGAAAGAAAGAAAGAAAGAAAGTACAAGTTAGTACAAGGTTAGTACCTACTAATGGTTCTATTCTCTTATTGGTCTGCGTTTTCGTGGTGTTGAATAAACATTTTTTTCTTCTAATAGAAAAACAATAGGTAATTAATAAATCGTTACATAAACATACAGACTGAATATCATTAATTTATTAGAAAAATGATTGACAGACACAGTCTATAAAGTAACTATAAAACATTACGTTGGACTTTCTTTTACTAGTTTTAAAATACATTCACGCTAAAAGTTCTTGTCAATCACACTGGGTAAAAACTAAAAATATTAAATTTTTCTAGTAATTTTGTGAGTTTAAAGGAATTTATAAAGGCTTTGTTTACCACCAAAATAAAAAAATGTGTGCGTGTACTAGTGTACACACGTAAGAAGTGAAACTTCTTTATGACCTTATTTTTCAAAAAATAATTTACTATATGCAACTTTATACAAATACGTCAAATCCAAGATGGCGCGTAACGGAAAAATGTCACGCGTAACGAAAAAATGTTACACTAAATTTTTTTCCAACCCCGTTATAGAAGTTTCACTTCAAAACATAATTTTTACCACCAATTTGTATTAATAATAAATAATAATAACTTATTTATTTCAGGCTGTTATTAGTAGGTACATATTCTAGTGTTAGTGAAACTACATACATAATATATATATTAATTTCTATATATTGCACGCCTCATAAGCGAAGCGTTGAGGTGGGTACTACTGTCACTTCGCGAAAAACATCTGATTTTTCAAACTTAAAATGTCTTTATGTATCATACATTGCACTTGTAAGATAATACATACACACACATATTAAGAAAAAACACTATTTTTAACGTTCATGATATTTTTGATGTCATTTTTGTTATTTAAACTAGTTAAAAAACAGTTTAAAAAAGTTCTGTCTTGGACGTCCGTGTGTCTGTATGTGCGGATCCTTTTTCTTGTTAACACGATAGCGACCGAAATAAGGTTGGGTCGCCTAAGATCGGATGTGACATAAGATCGGATGCATGGAATAACTCGCAAACTAGGCAATATTCTCTACTGCTACCAACACTACTAGATCCGCCATTTTGTTCTGCCCCTCTCTTCACTCTGCGGCCGGCCAGCGACCAGACGGGACGTGTACACAGGTGATTCAGCAGAAAAGGTGTATTTTGTGGCGAAAATCGTCGATCCGATCTTACCTACAAAATTTTGATGGCTCATTGTGGAGAGTACTTTCATTGAAATAATGTAATTAATTATTTTGGGGCAGAATTAGCGAATCCTCTTTCCATCTGTATACTTTGATTACGCCTAGGACGTTCACAACCCAAGATCCGATCTTCCCTCCCAATGCCGAAGATCGGATCGAAGTTTAGCTCTTGACTGCGCCTTATGCAATAATGCGCAATAATTATTAACTTTTAATATATTTAACTATCCAATGACGCTATGACTATCAGACCTTAGGTACATTTTCATTATTTAGTCCTAGAACACGGAGGATAAAAGTTTGAGAAACTTAATTAGGATGAGGAGGGAAGACCGGACTAAAAAAACGCAATAAAAAAAAAAACTTCTTTGTCAAATTTTTTGAGGAATTTCCTGACTCAATCATTGATGCTCAATGTATGGACGTAAGTCCGGATGTTTTCCTAATGTTAACATTATTATTAAACGCATAGAAGTGAAGATACTACATAGTCCGATCTTCGGCCGAACTGTTATTTTCTTCACTATGGTAAGTCGAAAAAAGTCTGCTTTTTAGGCTCTAAATTTGCTTAGATAGATAGCGTCTACGCAAACCAAAAAATTAGGGGTTAAACAATATTTTCTTGTCATCAATTTACAGTTGACCGCAACAGAAAAACGACATCGAATCATGAGAAATAAAATAAAAAATACAGTACGTATAAAATTTTCGGCATATGCGTCCGATCTTAGGCGACCCAACCTTACTTTACTAATCGAGTCTTTTTTTTTCTCTTACGCTTGAGTATGCTCAGGAATAGAACCCTTTCATTTTTCAGGGTCTGATTCGATGTGGTTTAATTGTTATTAAATAAACAAAAATAATAATTAATAAATATTTATTAAAAAAAAATTATGAGGCGTGCACTTTTGGATTTTCCAATATTTTATAAATTATAATCATCGATCCATATCAGTTATATTATAAGCCTTTATTTTAATTATATTTATAGTATATTTTTCATTTTCTATTGCTAATAAGTAAGAACGTAGATAGATAAAATTGCATTTTGCAATAAATTCATTAATGCGCTTATCAATTGATACGAACAATTCATAAAACCGAATGTAAAGTGTTCGAAATGATTATATTGAACAAATAAATAAATCCCAATTCTCTATATTAGTTGATAGCATGATGTTATCTGTCTATATTGGACTATATTTCAAGGTAAACAAATATGTTATAAATACATAAGTAGGTTTTGTACATTAATATTAAAATATTTCCAAAAGTTAACATAATATATTATTTATTTAAAAACTAGGTATAAGACCATGTTTATACCTACTACTGTTTAAATACATAATACCTTATTTAAAAGTATTTTTCTATTAGTGGGAGGCTGATTATTTTCATAATAGGTATGTTTTCATTGAGAACGAACTGATAAATTTTCTTTACAATGATATAAGTTATGTGGTACAGGCCAAAAGATCTTTTGAGATTGAATCCACTGTAGGTATTATTAAGTACTTAGATAACTATTTAAACACACATGAACAAAACCCATGAATGTCTACTGTATTGATTAAAACAGCGTCTGAAGTTAGGCAATTTCCACTATATTAACTTTAGACAGCACGAGGCGGATTGAATCATTAATATTTTATGGCCCCGCAATATTTAAAAAAATTAACTGCCACAAATTTTAAAGCTTCATTCTGATACACGAAAACAAAAATTTAAGTAGACTCAATAATGTTATCGGATTTCGTTAAGAAATATAAAAAAAAAGAAGGTTTAATAATTAAAAACTGATTAATTAAAAACTGATTAATAGCCATATTTTACAATTGATTTTGTAAATCCCTGTGACTACGCTTAAATCGTTATTTATATTGTATAACAGGGCCCTGTGCCCTGTTATACAAAATTTGAATCCATACCTGTATTTGATGGCAACTTGGTTAGCCAAAGTTTTGACAGCAGTCGGTTAAACAAGGACAATAACATCGTCACAATCCACAGATAATATTATTATAACAAGATGGCTTATTCTAATCCTAGATTTTGTACTTCAGATATTGATATCTACACTAATATTATAAAGAGGAAAACTTTTTTGTTTGATTGTAATGAATAGGCTCATAAACTACTGGACCGATTTTGATTAAATTTGGCACAGATTATCTTTAGACCCTGAGAAAAAACATAGGCTACCTTTTATTGCGAAATATGTACTACGGGCGAAGCCGGGGCGGACCGCTAGTTGTTAAATATAAACAACTAGCTTTCCGCTCTCGGCTTCGCCCGCGTATTCATTGAAAAACCCGCATAGTTCCCGTTCCCGAGGGATAACACCTATCCTATGTGTTAATCCAAGCTACCCTCTATATTTGTGCAAAATTTTGTTGTAATCGGTTCAGTATTATTTGCGTGAAAGGGTAACAAACACACACATACACATGCTCACAAACTTTCGCATTTATAATAGTAGGATAAACATTATTTTTGCGTATGTACGTAAAGAAATGCGTATAGAATATTCTGAATTAAATGTAGCTTATGTGACAGTTTTAGGCTGGGTTGTACAATGTTACTTTAGCAATAACAAACATGTTAAAGTAACGGTTAGGGAAAACCACCACCATTTGACAATTTTATAGAGGACGTTTTAATTTTAACACTAATAATAAAGCTCTTGTTAACGTTTTATAACTGTCAGAGGCGTCAAATACAAAATGTAATGACATTTGACTTGAGACTGATAAAAAATACGCTGGTGCAAACCATTTCGCTATCACTGTAAAAGTTACCACGTTACTGTTATTGTTAAATTTGACATTAACCTTAACTATAACTATAATAAAATACGGTATAGATTGTCTAATCTAAAAATGAACGCCCCTCCACTGTGTTTACGCTCACATTCAAAGTACGTGTATAGACGCAATACACACAAATTGGTCTGCCTCATTGGTCGTTCAGTCCTCCAGTCCCGTCCATGCCCGAACGACAGGACCAGTTGGCCAACTAGTGCATAAATGACGCGATGCACGACAGAACGGACGTGTCATTCCGTACATAGCGCGCTCTCCCCGCCATACAATGCTAGGCACCTGAACTGATCGCCCGATTAGTTGACAAATCAGTGCGCGAGTGTCAAAGTTTGCAGTAGAATTGACGCGCGCACACATATAAAGTGGTTCAATAATTATTTGTCCTCACACATTGAAACAATTAAGTTTAGTGGAGGGGCGTTCATTTTTAGATTAGACAATCTCTACAACCATGCCAATGTTTTGAGTATTTTTTATGATGCAAATGTCAAAAATTTTAAATAGCTTTTCCGGTTTTGTACGGTAGTTAACTATTTTCATGTTTAACGAGTGTTCTAGTGTAACAAATGGAATAAAATGGTAATTTGTTATTATTTATCTGCACTTTTAATCAAATACAGTTAGCTCTTTATTCATTATTTTAAAGGAACTTTATGATTTATCATCATTTCTAACCTATATTAATTACTTTTCAGCCATTCTTTTCCGACGTTAAAATAGTAATTACTCAAACTATGTTGATGTTGACGTAGTTATGTTTTTCAATTCAATGTTTTTTTAATTTATGGCAATACTGCGTAATCATGTCTCATAACACTTACCTGTTATGTAAAAAATAATGTTAGATTCATATCATCAGTTCTAAAATCACTCAGTTTAAATGAATTAGAAATAAATCAGCTCAACCAAATAAAAACGTGTTAATCACGAAATTTCCATCCAGCAATAAAAGTCTTTTTATATCTGTTTTCCATCTATCTAATTCAGTTTTCATTGTATATTTTCTCGTGAGAAATGGGGATTTCATCAAATCCATAGGGATTTCCTGAAATCCCGTAAGATGTTGAATTAGTTAATCGATTATCTCTTATGGAATATTTGCAAACGTTAGTCACTGGGTTTAAACGTTGATATCATTAGGTTAGTCACTGGCTTTGATTTAATTATTTATTTATACCTAAGTAGTTTGTGGTTTCGTTTTAGCTTTTGTTAGCGTTACAGTATTAAGTATTCTGTGCTTTTGTGCTAAACCAGAACAGAACGAGGAATGAAAAACGTTTCATACTCATTCGTCAGTTTAGTTTTTGCTTTTTTTCCGTCTCACATAATATTATATAAGCATCTAGTTGGTTCAACTAATATTTGTAATAAATATAAAGTATTGTAGAGCCTGCGAGAGTTAACATTACGATTTAAAAGTTTTGTAATTATGGAACGATTTATTTATATATTTGTTTCAGATCAGCTACAAAACTGGGTTTATTTAATATTAGTAGCAGATAGCAGAGTTATCTCGGATAATAATGGGTAGCCCGTTACATGCGGCCTATTCTACTATCGTAAGGAAGTACTAATGAAAGATAGCAACTAAGACACTGTAAATGCACCCTTCGTCCACACAATACATACTAAGCCATGTATTAAAATGAAAATTAGGTATGCATTGAATAAGTGAGTTTAATAGATTTTGAACTAAGTAAAATAAAAATTGGTGAAAATGGTGGTATGGCTCAGTGGTTTAATTCATTCAAAATGTTAACATGTGTATACCAGGTGAAAGGTAAGACGTCAGACGAATTTAGACAGGAGCTTCTACTCATGAAACTGAACAACTTTGGTTCTACAACTTTGCTGAATTCGTAAAAAAAATTGGTCTTTGTAAGGAAACTTCGCTAATCAGCTGACCGATTTCGATACAGAGTCCAAATTTTTTTCTACGAATTCAGCAAAGTTGTAGTACAAAAGTTGTTCAGTTTCATGAGAAGAAGCTCCTGTCAAAATGCGTCTGACGTCTTACCAGTCACCCTGTATATATGTATAAGAGTGTCATCGAACATTCGTACTTTCTTCGATTTGATTTGAAACCGCTTACACGAATATCCAAGAATTATAGCGAGTGCATTTTGAATATTATGTGCGTTTGTCATTCGCCTCGCCATTCGCACGAACATGTAAATATGCGCCATACATACATCCAAAATATCAATACATATCAATAGGCTAATCAATAAGATTACTTTCAAACAAGTTCTCTTTTCAACATAAATTATTAAATCAATGTTGCCACTTCCGAATCTGAAATGTTATTACCGAAATGGTAGAATATAAAACGGGTTATAAGCATAAATTACCTGTAACAATTTCTTTTATTGCCAGTGTATAAATGTTAAAACATTCTGCCAAATGTCAGTTCATACAATGAATGGATTGCTTATATTCAGGTTATATATATGATTGATTGCCTTAATGATGTTACCATGTCTAGTAAAATTGTTTTTTTGGGAGTACTTTTGGTACAATCTCTCTTATAATAAGCCTAATAATTAATTACCTATTCGATTTATCAATTGGTATTTAACGAAGTAGCTATGAAATTAATTGAAAATTAACCAAGCCGCAACAAATATTAAGTGTTAAGTGTGTGCTAGTGCGTTAAAATTACTTTTTAAACATACACTTTACTAAAATAAAACAGACTAGTTAACTTATATGTTAGCTGCGGCGACGTTGCAAGTTACAACTAATAGCGTCACACGAAGCCCTTAATGAGACAGTGCCTCGTGGAATGCATTGTTGCACAGATTAAATAATCTTATGTAACCATAGAGTAAATAGGTATAACAGTTTATTTATTCTGTTTTAACATAGACACTAAAACAGTAGAAGATTATAAGCTAATAAACAAAATAGCATGTAGAAGGAATAGTATTGCGGCCTTATTTCTCAAAGCAAATTTTAGTACATACTCTATGTACATACGGCCTTACTAACAAAAAGTTAAAAAATGGATAAATTTCTACCATTTTCTATCTATGCCTATATATACCTATATTCATATTTATAGCTATGTCCTGCTCTTGCTCACATGAAACGTCAATCATAAAAAACAAGACAGGTTATTGCAATAATTACTAATCCATTGCAAAGCGAATGGGTACCATTTTTTTTTATTAGTTAGAACTTAGTACGTTAGAAATTAATTTCCTGTAGAGTTCTGGTACACCGTACATTGGTGGCTCAGTGGTGCTTTGTCTTTAGTAAAAAATTCAAAGGTTGAGACTAGACAACAGCTTTACAATTATGTATATCAACACGTAAGAAAGTCGGCATTCCCAAAACTAAAGGTTCGATAGCATGTGGCATTTCTCTATACAGGGTGTCCCACTATTGGTATACTAAGCGCGAAGGGACTTATAGTTTTGCATACGCTTATCACGTAAAAAATACTTAAACAACAAAATTACAACAAAAAAATTTTGCTAAATTTTTCCTGAAAATCCATATTTTCTTCTCTAGCTTCGCGCAGCCGGTATATACCGCTTCTCAATGTGAGCATTTTGTCTATGAAAACATAATCTTAAACGATAGCTCACGTGCTAGTGGCAATTTGGGCGGGTTGCATGTTATGGGTGTACATATAGAGTTTTAAGAATTCATCTATTTGAAAACAAAATGCGTCTGGAATTTTATAAGTATTTTTTAGGTACTCAGCGTATGCAAAACTATAACCTCCTTTGAGCTTAGTATACCAACAGTGGGACACCCTGTATTATGTTTTGTGTCTCAGCTAGTCTAGCTTGTGAGTGTATAGGTATGGTTTTCGAAATTCAATTTTCACATTGATTGTTAAATAATATTTAAGTGGTACGGTAAAAAAGAATAAAATATTTTTATCTCAATTTGCACACTCATGTACCAAAAAACTTTGCTTCATAGGGCGAAAATGTAGTGAAAATATCAGAATTATCATATTGTAGGTGACAGAAAACGAGCTTTATGCAGGATTTTCACTTAAAATCCAGGTCGCATGATATTTTTAAATTCCCTTGCGTTCTGCGAATGCTGTCAAATGTCATCTCTCAGTCTAGAAATCTCCAGAATAATTTTATAGTGGTTTTTAAACATTGGTAGGTATGCAATAAAATAACATTTCGTCTTAAAATGCAATCTGTATTTAATTTGTTTAATTTTGAATAAAAAAATACATAAACTGTAATAAGATTGTCATTGGCTGAATGAAATACAAGATTTCAAGACGATTCGAAATTCGAATGTTGACGGTAAATTATGTTACCTCTTTCTGGAACAAGTAAGAACAAACAAAGTTTTGAACGGGACAGAGTAAATAAGGAGTAAATGGATTGGGTAAATAGGGTAAATAATGCACTAAAGATGTTTGACATGTAGATGTGAACTTACATACAATTCTAGATTATTGTAGGTACTTAAATTTTCAAATATTATTAGTAGTTATGTAACTAGTTAGGCATTTCTTTTTTAAAATTGCCAAATATAATGTGCAATATTTATCTGTTAAAAGTTGCCAAGAAAATAATGGATTATTAAATTTAACCGTATAAAAGATTCAGGGCATTTATCATAGACTGAAGTATTCATTGCTATACGTAGGCGGTAATGTGACAATATGAAATACTTTTATGGTATAAGTCAGTTTGCGCGGGAAAATATGCTTTTATTTAGTGAGTGTTTTGTTCGTAATAAAACCTATTTGGACTGGCCGCGAATAAAAAAAAAAAAAACAAAAACGAAGAGAGGTTCGAAATTCGAATGACCATCATCCTTATTAGTTTTTACATTCTACGTTGATTCTACGTATTTATAGTAATTAGTAATAATTATATTATTATCTCTAGCTTTGTGTAGAAGAAAATTTTTGAAAAATTTGTAATAAGAAAACAACGTTAGTAGATATATCATCGTGATACGTGAAATCAGTGTTACGTGAAGAAATCCCACAGACAGCAGTAAGCGACTTTGTTTTATACTATGTACTTAGTCAATGATATTATATCTACGCAAAAAGATAATAAGTCTTATAATATTTCTTCTCATTTTTCCTTTTTCGTTTACGATAGTTATAGTAGAGCCATTTTAATAGGCAACATATTTTGACAGATCAACAAAATTCAACAACGTAACCTATATAGTAACGACGACATAGACATTATATTTTGTTTTGTTAGAACTGCACATTTGCTTGACTTTTTTCAATTACGACTATATATTATTTATAATAATAATGACCGATACAAGAAATTTTAAGATTTCATTTTACTGATAAACCATTCTAAACATAATAAACAATTTCTGAATTGAAGAACTGACGTCACTACAATCTGTGCTACAATTTTGTGCCAATAAAACTTTTTTCTTTTTAAATACCCGAGACGTTACATTGACGTCTAATCGTGTGTGTGTTAGTGTGTCGTTTCTGAAGATCGAATGTTGTGTTGGTTATGCCTGAACAATATTACACTTGATTAGGCCTTACATAATCTTAAAACATATGAATAAAGGTGAAAGGTAACAAAATTGCGTGCTACGAAGTTATTAGCTGACCATAAATCTGCATAATAAATGAATAATCAAATTTACGCGGGTCAAACTGCGCGGGAATTGTATGTGTGAAAATATTTCGTTTTTCAATTTTATGCGAGGTTAATTTTATCAACGACGAGGTCGAAATGTAACGAATAATCCAATGATTGTGGTTATATGAAAAAGTTTGTTTTATAATTGCAAAAACAACATTTTCAATGCTGATTTTATGAGGTTAATTTAATTTATAAAAGGTTATTTAACTATACTAATATTATAAAGCTGAAGAGTTTGTTCGTTTTTTTGAACGCGCTAATCTCAGGAACTACTGGTCCGATTTGAAAAATTCTTTCGGTGTTAGATAGGTAGCCTATTTATCGAGGAAGGTTTGACCAACAGCAGCAACATAATAATATAAGGTTCTAATAATAATACTTATTCATATTAGTTTCCTTATTTTTTGTGTTTATACTTTACAGGCAATCCACGAAGAGACAATTTAAGCGGTTTCACTAGTTGCTAGAACAAGAACACCACTGATCAGCATGTAAAATTCCTTGCAGCATTGGGCGAGTAGAGGAAATCACGATAGTGTAGACGGCCTAAATGTCTATGATCGGCCGTCATTGTAGATATTTATTCATAATCACCGTAATGGAGGCAGATTTGCTGCAACGCTGCCCATTTTGAAGAGGGCCCATGAAGGTATACATGGCATCGATGAAGCATGTTAGGTATTTTTCAGCTATTGCATAGCTTCTATCGCGGGCCTTGAGCGCGGCGACCGAATGTAAAAATTCTGTAACGAAAAATCTAACATCCTCCACTCCAACCGGCATGCGATCACAGGATGCGATGCTGTGCAATAGCTTTACCGCGGCAGTCCTCGAGTGCCAAACGTATTTTTTATGTAAGTAGGCAGGTATGTGAACTTTTAATTAGTTTATTCCTACTAACTAATATTATAAATGCGAAAGTTTGTGAGGATGGATGTGTGTGTGTATGTTTGTTTGTTACTCTCTCACGTAAATACTGCTGAACCGATTACAATGAAATTTAACACACATATAGAGGGTAACTGGGATTACCACAAAGGATAGGTTTTATCCCGGAAATCCCACGGAAACGGGAACGATGCGGTTTTATCTTTGAAAACGGGCGAAGCCGCGGGCAATTGTTAATCGATTCGCAAACAATTATAATGTGGAATAACACAAAAACAATATTTAAATCACAATCCATTTGAATGACCGCCAAATAGAAGAGGAAGGAAGTGAAACTAGCATTCCTCAGCTTGTTTGCGCGGCTAAAATTAAACCTATCGATCAATCCATGCTTTGATCGCACTAAGAACACGGGAAGTCGTACTTCGTTGTTGTATTTAGGTTATGGTGCACTTACACATTCGTGCGAACAGCGAGCCGATTAGCGAAGCGAGTAACGAACACGAATTCGTAACACAACATTCGCTTTTCGATTCACGTATTTGTTTTTCAGACGTAATCAAGTGGAATGCGAATGTGTGAACAGTGGTTTGTTAATATACTAGTGTCAACACTAACAACATTCATATTTTATGAATGTTTCGTGCAGTCATGTGGCGAATAACGAACACGAATGTGTTAAGTCATCATATACTCAATTTGCTGCGTTTTATAGATTGTATTTGTAAGTTGTGTGCCTTATCAGAATACGTTTAAACGTAAATTTAAAATTTTAACGATTTTTTTTAAAGTGAAACTTTTATTACATCGTCTCAAACTTTTTGGTCTGTGTAGCGCATGTCGCGTGACATGTAGGTATCCAATTAAGTATTATATTTTATTTTATTGAAAAAAATTTTTATAACAATTTCGTGTTATGCACTAGTGTAAACGCAGCATCATCAGAGATTTAAAAGTTTTATTTTTAGTTATTATCGTAGACTTGAATTCGGTTGATCAGATATTTATCATAAAATAGACTAAACATCACTATCACTACATAGTATAAAACAAAGTCGCTTTCCCTGTCCCTATGTCCCTATGTCCCTATGTCCCTTTGTACGCTTAAATCTTTGAAACT
>CAJQZN010039836.1:37559-49078 GCA_907164685.1 Colias eurytheme
TAAATACCATGGATACATTGTTCATTTAATATAGATCTATATGGCCCTTTACACCGTATGATTTAAGTGAATATTTTCGAAGATATTACAGATTTAAAAATAGTAGCGTAGCGTTTGCGGCCGCCCGGCTATGTATTATACCCGTGCGATGCCGGAGGCCGGAGCGGGCCGCTATATTTTTATACCTATACAACGTTCACAATTTTTCTGTAGTGTATTTAGTATCAGCATTGCACCCGTGCGAAGCCGGGGCGGGTCGCTAGTCTTAAAATAATTCATTACGACGATATATTTGGCGTACATTAATCCCTAATTTAGTTACGTGTTTCAGTACGTTTTTGTTAAATGATCAACACGTTTTGTATGTTTACATACAACATATTATGTACCTACTATGGTGCTATTTGTGCATTTATGATGGCTTTTATTATAAGATATTTTTGAGTATTTCGACTTTATTGTTCTTTATTTAGCTAAATAATATTATTTATTATACCTACTATATTTTTTTCACATACTAACTAGCTGTGTTTTGCGGTACGAAATTCACGCGTATCAAACCTTTGGCTTAGCTGTTACATTGGTATAGTTCGATTCAAACTTAATGGCGGTTCGGAAGTTAGGTGCAGGTGCGAGTGCGGGTGCGCACAGGCCAGTTTCTAATCTGTGGCCGTCGCGTCCCCCTAAAATTGTTTTCTGCGCATCGGATCGTACGATGTTCCGACTTCCGAGCCGCCATTAAGTTTGAATCGTACTATAGGTACATTCGATACAACTGCTAAGTTTGACCAAAATTCATTCATGGAAGATTGGCAATAAACGGGTACGTAATTAATGATATTTATTTATTATTATACAAAGTAATTAATATATGTATTTCAATTAATATTACTGTATAATTGTATCAAATCATGAAAATACAATGAAAGACGAACCACAACCCACAAAAACATGTCGATCTGTACAAAAACAATTTCAACAGATATATTGATTGATTCAATCTTTATACAGAACCCGCTTATTCTCTATTTATTATTTACCTGTAACATTCCTCCTGACTGACATTCTGACGCGCGTAAAGTAAACTGTGAAATCGAAAGGTTTTTCTTGATTTTTCCTTAATGAAGATAACTAGGTTAGCTCGAGCGGTTATTAGATAGACGTTTGATCAGTTTTCCTGCGACGGAAAGTGATGTATTTTGATTTTCTTTTATAGCAGAGAAAGCCTGTTCTTTATCATGATAAGTTTCAGCACTCAGTCATATTATAATATTACCACATATATGTACTAGCTTTCCACCCGCAGCTTCGACCGCACAGTCAAAGAAAAACCCGCATAGTTCCCGTTCCCGTGGGTTTTCCGGGATAAGACCTAGCCTATTTCCCGGGGTAAAAAGTACCCTATGTCCTTTCTCGGGTATCAAAATATCTCTATACCAAATTTCATGCAAATTGGTTCAGTAGTTATGGCGTGATTGAGTAACAGACGGACAGACTCAGATCATCACAATAAAACTATAATACAAGTAGATACACTTAAAATATAATTTCATTACCACGTTCAAAGCGTCCACAACATTTCGAACCAACCTTTAATCCGTATCTTTTGCGATTAATAAAATTATAATCTCATTTTCTCTTTGGAATATTAATGCCATAAATATTTCAGTTATGTAATTCAATTTGGATGTCCAATGGATTTTGGATAATTAATGTTAACGAATTTTATTTGAAACTAGCGGTCCGCCCCGGCTTCGCCCGTGGTACCTACATGTTTTATTTATAGCATATGTTGCTCAGTGATGATGCAGCTTTCTAATGGTGAAAGAATTTTTGAAATCGGTCTAGTAGTTTATGCGTGAAAACCATACATACTGTATACATAATTACAAACCTTTCCTGTTTATAATATTAGTATAGACAAAGATTTTTTCATGATCGTATTTTTGTGTAAGGCATAATGTTTTAAACCGAATTACGTATTTAGGAATTTGAGGCTTAAGTTTTATATGTAGGTAGGTACCTATGTATGTTATGTACGATTTCAGGAACTTCTGAAAAAAAATTCTAATTATTCTTGAGTATTCAATCTGATCTTAAATATTACTAAAATAATACCACGGAAGATTGTGAAGATGTATGAACGGATGTTTATTAGTTTTCAATGTAAAAACATCTGTATGAAAGTTTAATTTGTAGACTTTACCTCGCGAGTGAAACCGCGGAATAACTAGCTGTGCCCCGAGGTTTTACTCGCATTGCTCTGCTCCTGTTAGGCTTATTATAATTTCTCGATAAATGGGCTATAACTGATATAATTTTTCTAATCGTAGGTACCAGTAATTCCTGAGATTTGTGCGTTAAAACAAACAAAGTCTTCAGCTTTTATAATATTACAAAGTATAGATTCATTGTCTTTTATAAATTTACTAGCTTCCCGGCCGCAGCTTCGCCCGCTTTGTCTAAGACCTAATAAATTATATACTAAAACCTTCCTCTTGAATCACTCTATCTATTAAAAAAAACCGCATCATAATCCGTTGCGTAGTTTTAAAGATTTAAGCATACAAAGGGACATAGGGACAGAGAAAGCGACTTTGTTTTATACTATGTAGTGATGATATTTACTCTACCTACATTAATTCAAACATCACAATCCGATGTCGCAACGAGGCGTTCGCTCATTGATTATTATTTTAATGTCATTGCTTGCGCAATTATTTTATTAAGTAAACAAATGTATATTTTGATAAGCTTTGATTAAATTAAACACTCGACTTAATTATGATGGCATTGATGCTTCATCACGCACAAGCTAATATTTGAGTCTGGCGTAATATTTTTGACTATGGTTTCTTCACCACACTTCATTTACATCAAACGAGCGAATGCTCATTACCTTCTATGTGAAATTCATAGTGTAAACAGGCGTAGAGCATTCTTTCGTTGTTCTTGGTGCGTTCGAAAAGATTCTATGCAATGTTCTAATACTGAACAACACTGAATACGAGTTTTCGTTTACACTAAAAGATCACGAAATGCTCTTGCTCTAGCTCTATGTTCGTTTGATGTAAATGCTTTGTTACATATAGGAATACGAATAGTTTAAAAATTAAAACACACTTTATTATTGTATTGCCTCCGAACCTTAATAAGTGTACAAAATTTGAATGAAATCTGTCCGTTTAAAGTGGGTCAAAATCGGATCTAAAGAAATCGATTACATACACATACATCATTACTTCACTTTCATCACTACATAGTATAAAACAAGTCGCTTTCTCAGTCCCTATGTCCCTTAATGTGAAACTACACAACGGATTTTGATGCGGTTTTTTTTAATAGAACGAGTGATTCAAGAGGAAGGTTTTAGTATAAAATTTATTAGGTTTTAGATAAATCGGGCGAAGCCGCGGGTGGTAAGCTAGTTACATACAAAACATGAAGCTAATAAAAGCATGTTAAAATGATGAACCCCTGGTCATTACAAAACCGCGCTTAGCACACTGTTCTAAAGATAGGTTTAGACAGCGTTTAGCCTAGTATCTAATCTAGTGGCTTAGCTCATTTAAGTAGTTAAAATCTACATTTACTACATAATACGCCTTATATGACATATTCAGACCTATCACCTAACCTACCTATGTATTCAAGAATATAACAAGAAACTAGAATTCAAGAGAAACCATTTCGTTTCGACAGTCCATCGCAAAAACCTTTTAATGTCTGATGTTTTTATTTATTTGCTTTTTTGAAGCGTTGGTAATAACAGATAGATTAGGGTGCGGTAAAGTTAACAAGAAATATCTATACATACCAATGATAAAATTGGAGTGTCTGTTTGTAATGTTAAAATAACCGCTTTTCACTCAATGCATGTGAATGCATACTCGATACATGTACTTACTAAACTAGTAATTTTACAATTTTTCTCTGTGTGTCTGTTTGTGCCGGCTAATCTCTAGAACGGCTACACTAATTTTGACGGGACTTTCACTGACAGATAGGTGAAGTTATTACTTCACCTATCTGCCTAACTTACTCCTTATTAGGAGTAAGTTAGGCTTAGTAGGCTAGCCTGATATTTCATAAGGATTAGAAACATTAGGATTAAAAGGGAAAACACAAGCGGGTAAAACCGCGAGTCGCAGCTAGTTTGCAATATCACACTTGGAGTATTATTTACGTTACCTCAAATTCTACCGCCTTTGAAGATAGAAAAGTTATTTAAGATTTCGTTTTTATAAACTTGATGGAATTCTTTTTACGGCTTCAAATTAGGTGGCTGTTGGGTCGAGTGTTTATTTAATGTTTTCATATCTATACTAATATTATAATGCTGAAAAGTTTGTTTGTTTCAACGCGCTTATCTCAGGAACTACTGGTCCGATTTGAAAAATTATTTCGGTGTTAGATAGCCCATTTATCGAGGAAGGCTATAGGCTATAGGTATATCATCACACTAAGACCATTATAGAATTTTTATATTTTAATGTTAATCTCTACATCAAAATTTGTAAGCAAAGCGAATAATTTTCCGATGTAGATTTTGTAGATGTAGTTATACGTCTCAATTGTAAATAGTCAAAAAATGGAAATTCCTTTATAGAACATTATATCCATAACCATCCAATAAAATTATCCGTAGTGAATAAAATCAGAGCAAATTTTATTAACATAAAAAGCCGAGCATTATCTCCATTCAATATAAAAATTCAATTATGATCGTAAAAATTAAAAATATCATAAAAATGCTTTCAACGAGTACTTAGAACGGAAATAATTATTGTTTTAATGAGTTTATATTAAAAGTTAGATACGGAAGTATTTCTTTATTTTAATGAAGAGTATTGGGGAACCCATTTTTTTAGGGTTCCGTACCTATAGAGTAAAACGGAAACCCTATTACTAAGCGTCCGCTGTCTGTCTGTCTCCAGGCTGTACCAGGGTACCTCAGGTACCCATATAAAAAACGTGTATTTTTCGTATTTTTTTACTTGATACTGATAGTACGGAACCTTTCGTGCACAAGTTAGACTCGCACTTGCCCGGTTTTTTAATTTATCATTATAAAGTTCTTATTAATAATAATTAATAATAATTAATAATAATTAATAAAAATTAATAATAATTAATAACAATTAATAATAATTAATAATAATTAATAATAATTAATAGTTCTTAATAATTGACCTATTTATCAATTCCCTTCCATGTCCATAAACGGACTACTTACTACATACTAAAATTCCGTTGTATTTTTTGTAAAACAAATGAACGCAATATGTTTATATGAATAACAATTGAAAGGCGTGTACATGAGCCTTTTGTTTATTTTCGAGTGTAATAAATTTACTTGTAGGTCACTTTGCTCCTACTATGCAAACTCGCATTAAAATTAAAAAAATTCATGTTAGTAGGTATATTATGATGTCCTGTAATGTGCGTCATTATGTCAACACAAAAAAGGGAAATAAATATAGTGAAAAGAAAAAGAATTAAAAAATCACGAGATTTAAAATGCCTTTTTGTTAATGTTCCATGATGAAGCTAATTTTCAATGCAACACCTAAAAGTAGGTAAATAATCGAATAAAAGCAGTAGTAGAGGTAAGATATAGTTTGTTAAAAATAATAAAATATGGAATTTATATACGGTAACTTCATTTTACAAACCATATAAGTTAATTTAAACAACCCTTCCATATCACAACAAAGCTCAATCTAAACAATAAAGATAAGTAATCTACAACTAGTAGGGGACAATGTTTTATGTGGCACTTATAGTGACCTTACAAATGGCTCGGAGGCGGCTTTGGACGACTTTCGTCACGTTATGAGCTATTCCTGTCACTTTACCGTCATTCTGAAGATATGACTCACGTAATTATGTTCTGGCGAAGTGTCTTAAATGTTTATATAGATATTATATTATATTAATTAAGACACTAGCTTTCCGCCCGCAGCTTCGCCTGCTTTGTCTAAAACTTAATAAATTATATACTAAAACCTTCCTCGAGAATCATTCTATCTATTAAAAAAAACCGCAGCAAAATCCGTTGCGTAGTTTTAAAGATTTAGGCCTTTGCCACACTAGACGGAAATTCTGTCGCGGATCATCGTGGCGAAAGTTCGGTACAGGATTGAAAAAACGTAGCATGTGTGGCAGCCATAAGCCATACACGCTACCGGTATACCTACCTATACATATACAGGCACAGGTCAAATGATCATACATAGGCTCAAAATCTGCACACGTAATGTCTACCTGCGAAGGTATAACCTGTGCTGTACTGTACAGGTAGACCAGTAAAGTACATCGCAGTGTCTTTGCAGCCTATATAACAATTAACAATGCAGATAGCGTTCTTCATTGCATAAAAACGACTTCGCCTTAGCACTTTTCCGTAGGACCTGTAGATAGTTTTGCCGGAAATTGAGGAAACTCGTTTTTGCCCTTTAAACCCACTTTCCGATCTTAGATCGGCCGCAATTAATTTTTCCTCTCTTTTTTGTTATATTCTCTTATTTTTACAATGTTTTACACTGTTTCAAAAGCTATTTGTATTAGGGCTGATTTTTCAATCCTTGGTTAAAACTTATTCTTCGAATAATATATAAAACTATCATTTTAAAAACGTATTCTAATTGCCCGTATTTGACAGTTTACGTAACATTTTAATATTAACGTGTAATACTTTATTGGACGGTTAGGTTTTATCCAATTATTGAAAAATCGGCCCTTAGAGCGTATACGCACTATGCGGGTAGCCGCATTGCGGGTAGCCGTCCGGCTGACCGCAAGCAGCAATTATGTACGTAATATTCATTTCTATGCGCACTGTGCGGTCTGCGGTAGCCGCATCGCAGTGCGCATAGAAATGAATATTACGTACATAATTGTGCTTGCGGTCAGCCGGACGGCTACCCGCATAGTGCGTATACGCTCTTAGACTATAATTATTATAGTAGTTCCAATAGAAAGTTTGAAGCAGTTTAGTTTTTAATTCCTGATCATAGATTACATTAAATAAGTATTGCTCTATTAAATTTCCGTCAGAATTTTTGCTACGTCAATACTTTCTCATTTTCATACTAACACATATACAGCGTATATTGTTCAAATATTCCACCACGTACGAAGTATCATCAATTATCTCATTTTCACAAAAGAGCCCAAATATTGTCACAGCTAAACAAAATGTCTGCTACATGCCATGAAAAGCAAATTAGCCAAGATGGCGGACGTGTGCGAAATTGTCAACGCATCGTACGACAGAACATGCGTTTAAAAGACAATAAAAAGATCTGAATTATTTATTGCGTTGTGTTTACGTAATCTAAATTTTACTTGAAGATATTTGAATTCATGTAATGGATGGTTTACACGGTATTAGATAGGTATTTTGTGTTTAGTGCTACTCACATAACAAAGTGGTTGTGTGGTCGATGCAAAGCCCCAACAAGTGAGAAGTAACCGATTCATTGTAGCTTGTAGAACGTATTAGTGACCTGCCATTAGATTTTAACTCATGGTACAACTTGTCACTAACTTCTCGAGCTGTTACATGGTCAGTAAGCAACATCTTCGCGGTTGGGTATCGATTTTACTTATTAAACACTTGTAACATTCGATTTATCATCAGTGACAAGCACTAAGCATTTAGTTACTAAGCCCGTGTAAACCGGCCATTGTCAAACTCAAAGTCAATCTATATGTAGCTCGTGTAGCTTGAGCCCGTGGCTTCACTCGGATATAAAAGGTGTAGTCCTAATTATTTACTTTTATTTATTGCAATTTTTATTAACGTAGTCGTTGTCAATCAATTTTGGAGGTCGTTTCCATACAATATTGTCACAATGAATACAATAATTGAAAAATAATAATATTGTGTTATCGTTGTTGTATAAATTATTATAATTATTACAATGCAGATTTTCCAAAAGTAGGTATGTGTAGGTATAGTGGAATGCGGGTGAGAGTGTTTGCGATGAAAATCTCAAATGTAATATAATACTGAATGTTACAAATCTGTAATACTTACTTATTATACTAGTATATAATATGAACGAATGAATAAATAAATCGAAAAAAATAAGGTCTATTGCTATTCATCTCTTTTTAAATTACCAAGACGTTAACATGATATGAAATGACCAAGGCGTGAAAGAAATTCTATTTGTGAGATGACATTGATTTATATATCCTAGTAATATGACCTATTTTCAGACTCTTCAGTTAATATTATTCAATGTTTTATATAGGATTAGGACTAGAAGAGCCGTTCTATCTAAATAATCTATCTCTTCTACCAAACATAATTAGCATCCCATTTAATACATAATTAGTCTATTTATTATCCATATTTGTGTTGCTACAAGGAAATACACGTAAACCTAAACACCCCTTTTATAAAGGTGGTAAAAGTATATAGATATTTATTCTTCGTTAAAATCTGAAATCAAAAATAGTTTTATATTTTCTGAACATTTATTTTATTGTTAATCTGAAATTTCAAAAGCTCGGGCGAAATGTATGTGCTGAATAAATTATTAATATTTATTTTATACTAGTTTCAACTTTCAGGTCGTGGCTTCACTTAGCAATCTTGATGACTTTTGCAGGCGAAGAGGTTCCAGGTTCGATTTCCGATCATAAAATAATACCATGATAGGTATTATTTTATGATCATCATCAATCAAATAATATGTGGTAAAGAATATTTCCTTGTAAACCCTGAAAAAAATCTTCCTATTTTTCCCAAAACCGCAATTTGAATCCGAAAATAACACACGAACCCATAAGCTGACGAATATCTCGCAAAATCTAAAAAGCAAAGAAACGTACTAATTATCAAGCTGAACTCTAACCCTTTGTGTTAAAGGCGAGATTAGCATGGCAGGTGGTAAAACTTGTGTCAAAGGCTGAATTCGTAACAAGCCGCAATGCCTTGCTTTGTCTAGCTTTATCACAGTCATTATCCTACTTATAAACAGTTGAACGTAGTTTGAAATGTGTTTGTGTATAATAATAATTATGCTACTATGTGCATCCCGCTGCTTCTCTCGGGTGGCGCCTGGATAAATTCTTCAGACAAAATTCTTTGTGCGATTATAAGAGGATGCAGTGCAGAGATTGTAATATGTAAGTATATAGATTTTTTTAATTAAAATTAATGTGTTGATAAAGTTTTAACAAAGATATATACAACTATTCATCTCTGACAATAGAAAAATAATAATTCGTAAGTTATTTTCTCTTCTGTTGTCTTTCAATTTCAAATATTTGCTGTATTAGGAATACCTATTCACTCGTAGTTACTTATTATAATTTTTTTTTATATTTTGTCTTCGACGTAACCATCAAAGTAAGATGCCTGCCCCCCCAGACAAGTGGCTTTCTATTAGCGTAAAGTTTAATAGAATAGATTATGAATGTATGAGATTGACGTAATCGATCGTCGTCGTCGTCGTAATCAAACGTCAATCTCATACATTCATAATCTATTCTATTAAACTTTACGCTAATAGAAAGCACTTGTCTAGGGGGGCTGTGCATTGTACAATGTACAGTTCATTTGAATAAACACATAAATTATTAGTTCCTTGTATTTTCAACGTAATATTTTATCAATAAACTCCTTATTTTAATGTTTTATCCATATGCATCGAATTTAAAATGCCTCTAGATACATAAAATCGTCTGAGTGGTTTCAAGTCAAGTCGGGGTGAAATACGACCCTCCTAGCAATTGAACTCTGATATTATTTTTATATTGGAATTTATGTATTGTTTATTTACGCCCTTTTGCTGTAGCAAAATGATGGAGAAATAAATGGGTATGTATTTTGTGGTTTTTGATTTATTTCAATTACCTTTAATGAATTATAATAAAGGTTACTTCGCCCTGGTTTCGTCCGGGTTGAGATTTACAATACTTACCAAAAATCTAATTTGGATTCTCAAATTAATAACATAGACTTTCACAAAAATTTCAGGAATTTTCAACTCGAATATTTTACGCAATTAAAGATGGAGACGTCAAGGTCCTTCAACCCGACTTCAATTCTACAACTTTACTACCGGAAAAATACTATGTGAAAAACCATAGAAATCTAAATAAGAAGGCACTGAAAAACACACGAGTTTTCCTAATGTCTCGGCGTAGTTTGAAATGATTCATTTACAAAAACACGTGTGTTTATCAGCTGTTTCGTATCCATAGAACGTTTGGATTTAGTTTTAGTTTGCTTTTAGTTTTATAGCATTCAGTTAATCCATACTAATATTATAAATGCGAAAGTAACTCTGTCTGTCTGTCTGTTACTCAATCACGCCTAAACTACTGAACCAATTTTCATGAAATTTGGTATATTGGAGATATTTTAATACCCGAGAAAGGACATAGGCTATTTTTTATCCCGGGAAAATGACGCAATCCCGGAAATCCCACGGGAACGGGAACTATGCGGGTTTTTCTTTGACTGCGCGGGCGAAGCCGCGGGCGGAAAGCTAGTGCTTTATAAATGATAAATTTTTAAACCTATAGTAAAATAACGATATCGAGGCGGTATTAGAGCCGCATGAGCAGCCATGAGAAAATATATGAAGTACCTAAGTACTATATTATGAACCTTGATCACCTGATATCTGGAAATTGGCCCATTGACCAAGCTAGCGGGTAGGCGTAATGGTAGCACATACTAACACTACTCAATCGTTTTCATTTCAGCCGTCAGAAAATGAGTGAGATAATATGGCGGTCCTGGGATCTTGTACTAATATTTTTTGTTACCTTTATCATTATAGATATTATATTTATAGATGCTTAATCAATTTTTATTATATTGTTTATCCATGTCCGACAGGTGCTTGTGCAGTGCTTGCTGAACAACGTTTTCCGGCTCAGCTACTATACAGAATATTTTCATTCATAACACTATAATATTATCTATTCATATAAAAAAGCCGTACCAAAGAACAAGTGATCAAACCTAAGGATCAAACCGTAATTCAAAAACAGCTGAACAGATTTTAATGGTTTTTGCTTTGTTGTAATTATCCGCATATTATATGAATTAGGATACCTACCGGCGAACCCAGCGTAAAAAGCAATATCAAAGTGTCACAATAATTTAACACAATCAAATTAAATTTAATGTTTAAGAGCGTCTAACAGAACTTGATTTATCTGATTTTCTGTTTAATTATCATCATCACTACATAGTATAAAACAAAGTCGCTTTCCCTGTCCCTATGTCCCTATGTCCCTTTGTACGCTTAAATCTTTGAAACTACGCAACGGATTTTGATGCGGTTTTTTTTAATAGATAGAGTGATTCAAGAGGAAGGTTTATATGTATAATAAGATCCATTAAGTAGTGGAGAAGTACCGTTATTTTTGAGGTTTCTAATGTGATGTCGTAAAAAATTACATTTATTCCGCTTACATTGCAAACGCAGGCTGAACCCTACGAGTTTTATCAAAATAATGTACTAAGTATTATACACATTGAAAAG
>CAJQZN010039837.1:0-13627 GCA_907164685.1 Colias eurytheme
GACGTAGCGTTTGCGGCCGCCCGGCTATGTATTTTATACCCGTGCGATGCCGGACTCACCGGAGCGGGCCGCTATATTTTTATACCTATACAACGTTCACAATTTTTCTGTAGTGTTTAGTATCAGCATTGCACCCGTGCGAAGCCGGGGCGGGTCGCTAGTAAGGATATAAAGGGAAAAATATGTTATGCAATTCACAAATCTAATAATTTAACCGCAAACCACATTTTAGTCAAATGCATTCCGTACTTGCATGAAAAAGCAACGAACATCTTTACATAATAAATTGGATTTATAATGCGATATACAAAAAGCTTCAATATTTATGAAAAGTGCAATGAATTTTTGCAAAATCTAATTTTTGCGTTGTCGATAAGGTAACATACAGAGTAATTCAACAACCAAGCGACTCAGATAAACCTCGCCCTGTCTTGATCAAATAAGCTACTCAGTATTTGCCTGAAATCTGAATACATGGTATAATCACATATAATATACCTACTAGCTTTCCGCCCGCGGCTTCGCCCGCGTTTTCAAAGAAAAACCTGTTCCCGTAGGATTTCCGGGATAAAACCTATCCTTTGTCCTTTCTCGGGTATCAAAATATCTCTATACCAAATTTCATGCAAATTGGTTCAGTAGTTAAGGCGTGATTGAGTAACAGACAGACAGACAGAGTTACTTTCGCAATTATAATATTAGTATGGATAAAGGGATTTATTATAAGTAGATCAAGATAATATGCATATAAATAAAAAGTTTAATGAATAAAATATACTTTAAATGTGTTATGTGACGTGTCATTTATACTTTGGTCAGATTTGAAAAATTCTTTCGGTGTTTACTCCATTGAAATGTTACATTTTTTAGGCCTAACCTTGCATTTTTTAGAGGACGCAATTTTATGTTTTTGATGTGTAGGGGGGGTCAGTGAGTAGCTAAAACCAAGTTTGTGGGGTTGCCACCCTTGTCCCACGGCCGCCATCTTGAAAATAGCGGTTGAAATGGATTTTACGATATATCTCTTAAACTATTTATCTGATAAAAAAATTTGTTAGCATTATTTGTTGCAAATTAAATTTTCTACAACTTTTGTCCAGTAACTTTTTGTCGTAGAACTATAAATAAAAAAGTTATAAGCGAAAATGTTCAGAAATTAGAGATATTTATATTTTTCAATAAAACTTTTTTTTATCATTTTACGAAGAAATGATATCAGACCATTTTTGTAGATTGTTTTTCGAGGAACAACTTTTATATACAACATTTTTTCATTACGTCAATAGCTAAGGTTTTACAGCGCTCTGAAGTGCGTACTATTTTTCACGGAACAACGCGGGTAAAACCGCGGGGCACAGTCAGTTTTCTAATAAATGGTCAGTATATTATGTCGACCAGTAAATTATTCGCAACAAATCCTCTCAAAACAAACAAAACATTTCAAAAGAAATCCTGAAGTGTATTGTGAAGAATAATTACAGCCGTTTCAAACATTTTTCACACGTCTCAAAGTGGACAGGCTGTAAATTGTTTCAAGTTTTTACTATGAGTGTAGGTTTTAAATCTATAACAATAGAGTTAGCAATTATAGACGTGTCGGAGTTTGAACAAACAGACAGACATATGTTTATAGTATTAGAAAATGAAAGTATAGTCTAAAACCTATACTAAGTCGTCGGTCCGGCAAGGCGAAAGACGCAGCGCAGTTTTGAATCCCGCCTCATGATCGAATTTGTTCTATTTAGATTACAGAAATACTATTATTTTCTGTAAGTAAATTTTATTTATCAATTACATACAAATTTAATGTCCTATTACAACTACGACGACGACGACACACACAAAGGGCTTTTCTAAGGCATCGAAGTTGCGAAAGCTTTTGGTTATGGCACTAAAAAGATGTGCTGCATTTATTTTACATTAACAGCATTATTTAAAAAATAAACGGAAGAATTACCTTGACTTTTAGTATCTTATATTTGACTGACCGGTTGGCTTAGTGGCCCTGCCTTCCAAGCCCTAGTGGTCGTGGGTTCGATTCCCACCCGGGGCAAATATTTGTGTGATGAACATAGATGTTTGCTCTGTGTCTGGGTGTTAATTATCTATATAAGTATTTATTTAAAATTATATATGTATGTTTATCAGCCATATGGTTTCCATAACACAAGCGAATGCTTAGTATGGGATCAGATCGTGCCGTGTGTGAAAATTGTCCTGAAATATTTATTAATTTTAAGAATTATTATAGTAGCTAAGTATCTACATTATTTTGTATTTTAATCACCAAAAAACCCAGATAAAAATTGAACAAAATTCGCCATAACACGGCCTTTAATTAATTTAACACTTATAATGCTGCAGGGGACCATAATGACCAGACAATATTTTTGAATCTTACTTTTGAAGGGATAAAGGCGGTTATCGCAAATATCCTTGTAACTATAATGGGATATCGTTAATATTATGTGCAAACAAACAGTTAAATATTTTTACGGCAGATCGCTCGTAAAAGTTGATTGAAGTCCAGTTTGATAACTTTGCGACAATGGAATATATTATTAGCCCCTAAACGTGTTATGGGTGTACTTTATTATGATTTAAGCCTAATAAAGGTGGTTTACATTAAGGAAATACTTGGGCAAATTATTTTTGGGATAATAAAAACATTGTATTAAAAAAACTATACTACTATAGTGCGCTACATTTCAATTACGCATACCTACTTATAATGCCTAGAAGCCATACGTTTACACTATTTTATGTACTCCAAAGAACAATAAATTCAAGTTTTACTATAAACGAGAATAACGTAATGGACAAAATGACTCTCCATTCCTTTATTTCACGTAATGTTAAGTCATAGTTGGATAATTTAAATCTATTTAAAGAACTCAATGATACAACATGTCACGGTGCCGTCAAAAACATCAAAAACACGTCATAACTGTTTAATATCGGAGTAACCCTACAAATCGATACATATTGTGCAACCATGGGAATTTCAATCAGCCGAAACTTACAACAATACCCTTACCCTTCGAGACGTTAACTGGTTTCACATAATACGTATTTAAAATACATGTGTCCATACACATTATTGATATTATATGATAGTTTATTTTGGACATTGTGTCTTAGAAGGCATTCTTTCGGTTTATCGCGGAAGGGTTGACGTCACAAAGCGTTCTAAGGATTTTGGTTGAAGTCGTTAGTTCGGGTCATCGCTCGGGATGCGATTTGGGACAACTTTTGACAAGCCCGTCATGTGTTGTTACAGTTGATTGACAAGTTTAGTCTCGATGTTTATTTAGCGTATTGTTGGGGAATAATGAGTGCAGGTTTTATTTTTCACAGCGGTTTGGGTAGATCAGCTTAAACTATAAATGGTATGGTCGAAGTAAGCTTATGGACATAAACATACTCATGTATGCTTCTATATTGTAGAAGTGGACATAAACATATTTAAATGTATGACTCTATATTGATATTGAACTGCCTTCAATACGTAAGTGTAATAGGTAAAGGAAAAATGTGTGCGTGTACTATAGTGTACACACGTAAGAAGTGAAACTTCTTTATGACCTTATTTTTCCAAAAATAATTTACTATATGCAACTTTACAGAAATACGTCGAATCACGCGTGGTAGGGATAACACGTAACGGAAAATGTCACGCGTAACGAAAAAATGTTACACAAAATTCTTTTCCAACCCCGATAAAGAAGTTTCACTTCAAAAAGCTTTTAATCGTTAAACTGATAATTACACATACATATTTAAAAGCTCTACATAATATTATAGCTGATTGCTGAACCAGTGCTCTTACCACAAGAATTAGACCTAAAACATCGTTTACATTTTAACAGACGTTCCCGAAAACGATGGAAGGTTTTCAATTTTTAGCAGATTTTTAATAATTTATTATTCACTTATGCTCTATATTAAAATGGACAAAATATACACAAGAGTCCATCAAAATTGGTGACGTAATTTCGTAGCACCAATAAATATTAAAACGATGAAATGAAAATTCATACATTATTTGTAAATGATCCAATACATAATTATAATGTAAATTACAGTCAGTTTGAAAGTGTTAATACCCAATAGTTCAACCGAACTCGATAATCGTACTAATTCCCAAAAAAGTCCGCTACACAATTCCGTAGCTACTTAATTACCCAAAACAACATCGTTGTTTGTTCAGTGGTTTCTAGGAAGACAATATTATGGTTTACTTGGATATGTATTTAGCGGGGTTTCTGTAAACGAGAATGGTTAGGTGGTAATTGGTCGGATAAAGCATTTTTGATGGGATTCTTTGTAAGTTACAAATTTAGATTATTAGTTAGTTAAAAATATAGCTTAGGCATAAATTATTTTTATTTTGTCATCTTATTGATAGCGTCGGCACGTGGAAATTTATATCTGAAAAACAAGAAAATAGTCTCAGTAAATGTAGAGCATAGAATAAATTCTTAATATAATTATTTCATTAATAAAATTGTTGTTGTACTTAAAGGGAGAGCTTTTAATAAAAATATTCAATAAAAAACTGTCTCGGTAAAAAACACGGAAAGAATAAAAATAACATTACTATTATCTATTTTAGACATTGAATTCAGCACAATATCGATTTTATGTCAAAAACATGGCGGTACCTACTTCTGTTGTAGAGCATTTGTAGCGAGATTAATTCTTATTGAAAAAACATGACATTTCATACAAGGTTGTTAAGAAAATCATGTATATACGAAGAATTTGAGAGGGCTTCGGTTAAAAGTGTTAATTTGCTCAAATAATGATCATGGACCTACTTAGTGGGCGAGGGACGCTTCTTAGAAGGGCTCTGTTTATGAAAATATAGAACTTCTGTAGTACGCGCTCATGGAACAGGAGTGGGGTGGAGTCGTATTTGTATTTTATTGCAGCTTTTTTAAAGGATAAAACGATTAGGAAAGTAAATTTGTAAAAGTAGGTTTAGGCATTTGTAAAATATTTTCAACGCATCGAAATATAAAGGCAAAAGTGTAGCTTAGAAGTATAATTTGATAACTGATAGAATAATAATCTGGTTCTATGTTTCTTCTTATCATAAATTTCGTCAATATTAACTATAGGGTAGTAGGTATAGGGTCTAAATCAAGATTCGTATCGTATTTGTTCGTTTAGTAGAAACTAAACACACTATGGAATATTATCTATTTATTTCAATTCTAAAATAGACCTGATTTTTTTATCAATTAAAAATCGCCTCCACCCCATCCCCTGTTCGCAAAGAAATGTTCCTGGCACAGTCCATTACTTAAACAAATCCCGGTGTGTGTACATCGTCCACTTTACACCCACGTCCCACGGAGGGCACAACCCACGGGACGAACTTGTCTGTCGCTATATTATTTGTCGTTAGAATAATTATATACAACTTATTGTTACAATGATGAAACAGCTTTTGTATTATTCATTAATTCGTTTTTGTGTCTGATTTTTAATACATAATAAGAAACTCAACTATACATATTTAATTATTCAATTACACTTCTTCTCGAGATTCAGAAAGCCAGTAGATAGCTATCTATGGAGAGGAACCGACAAGAAACTCCATATTATAATGATTCTGATATAGGTCACGGTGTGTAAATAAGAAAAATAAGGAACAGGCTATATGTAGGTACCAATTAAACACATTGAAACCCGATTTGGTTTTAAAAATATTAATTTCAACAGCTTATAAATGTATATTTTTCAAACGTGAATAATCTAATTTCAACTTTTCCCATCTTCCTTATTATCCTTAGCCCTTAGATCGTATTACCTATATCTTTGTTTGTATTACTATGTTATTGAAGTAAATAAACATTATTACTTATTTTTATTAGAATCTAGATGATATATGATGGGGAGCATTTCGACAGGAAGGCTTTGAAGCTAACCAGCTGATTGTGATCACATCGCGTGTGCTTGTGATATTCTGTGGCCACATTCTTAACGATTGTGTTAAGGTGCGTTTATTATGTGGCTAACTATTTGATAAAAATATAAAAGTTATTAATAATACGAAACATAAAGTGAAAATTATAGTTATCGATTAGGTTAAACAGATAGGTGAAGGTGAGAAATATAACATGTTATAAATCCCTGAACAACAGAAGCTCTTGGTCTTGGAATTAACTGTGTAAGTAATTGTGTATGTGATGTAAGATATTATTTAGATATTATAAATAGCTATGCACCCCGGCTGTCCTTGATGTACACTGTCGAAGATTGGTTGTACCAGCCGAAAAACCATCGTGCGCTCATGCACAACATATTGCTGAAAATCACAGGATCAAATGCAAAGTTTACGATTCTATAATGGACATTGGACATACAGACAAACATACATTTTTATATATTTAGAAAAAAACATTTTATCCAGCTTCAATGTTATATAGTCAAAATTAATAAAATATAGCGTATTAAAGCCAGATGGACGCATCTTTACCCCGCAGTGTGAATGAGTATTCATCTCTGTGTATCAGCTCTCAAAAAGGAAATCACGATGTTTTTCTGTCACATATTATGTCATTCTTACTATTAACGTAACAGTTAAATATAACTAGCTGTTTAACAGCTTCAGATATGGATTGTGTATTGCTTTTATGGTTACATTGGATCATAATATTATTTTGAGAAAATTATATAAGTATACTTATACAGTAGGACCTTTTGTAGGTTAAGTTTATAGAGATATTGAAGTAAATAATACGGCACCAGACTTAAGTATTTATTATATAAATACCTGTAGTCTGTAGAGGCTATCCTCTGTAAAACTTCGCTTCTGAAGGAAGTCGAGTTGAATGGATAAATGTTTGAGTTTGAAATACTTACACAAATATTACCTACGTCAGAAAGTACATTACCTCATACATATCTCTCTGCATTTAGAGCTGATTTTTCAATCCTTGGTTAAAACTTATTCATCGAATAACGTATTACCAAAAATGCATTCTAATAGGCATGACGACAGTATCCATAAATGATCGTATTAGTGTTTTTAAGGGAAAATGTATAATAGATAAATTACATATAGTGACTTAGAAATCTTAAAAACATTAAGATTAATGAGATTATCAATAAAATAAAACATTGAAATACTGCAGTTGGCCATTTTGACTAAAACACGCGTGACGTCACGCTTAAGTAAACAACTCAAATCAGATGTTTTTTGTTGTTATGAATATGTTGAGAATACGCATTTTTATTTATTTTCTATTGTTTCACGTATGATTTATCGACTCAGAACAGAAATATAATTGCGAATTCACGAATACATGGTTCGGGGTTCTCCGCGCCAACTTTATACAATCATTTCTTATTATTTTCTCGCTTAAAATAATTACTAACACATTTTTGAGCATTATTTTTATGTGGATTCACACTGCAATACTGCACACCACTTATAAACTTTGAAATTCGTTTCTATAACACATATTAAATAAATATCTTTTTATTTTTCTTCGCAATGCGTACAAATAATTACGTATTTACCAAAATGTGACGTCACACCTGCGCCATGACACCTGCGAGCTGTTTTGGCACAGTTAATAAATATTTTTTGGAAAATGGCTTTTATCTTCGTTAAATTTAAGTATATTACCGAAATATAGGGTTTTTCTTGTATAGTAAACGTATACACACATTATGGAAGAGGATTTCAAAATCTTTCGTCATGCCTATTGTCCGTATTTGACAGTTTACAGGTGACATTTTAAAATGTTCGTGTAATACTTTATTGGACGGATAAATTTTAACCAAGGATTGAAAAATCGGCCCTTAATGTTAAAAGATTTATTCCTACATTAAAAAAAAAATAACTATCATACCATCTATAGAACATTAAATAACAGATCACCGGGCCCTTCACAAAACCGCAAACTTAAAAAACTTAATATCCAAATCCCTAACATTTATTGAGCACTAAAGAGTTGTTTGGAAACATACCTCTCCCATAAACACACAATCTTTACGATTCCAAGACAATGGCGAATAAATAATACATCTTATAGAAATTTGCACGCTTTCGCAAAGCTGAGAGCACAATTGGCTAGGCTTTTGCCGCGGCTCTGCACGGTTGTAGGGCTCAATATTTTATGTTGGGTGGATTTCGTCACAATATAGGTGCAATCTGAATATAAAGCTTAAGACAATTCAAACAGCATGCAGTTGTTACCACAGATAATGTAATACTGTACATATATATAAAGGTACTATCTTTTACTAGATGTTTCGATAAATATTGGGATGAATAATCGATGACAAGATTCAATAAAATTTCAGTTTTTTTAATTCCCATCAATATATTTATCACTCAAGTATTAATTGACCAGTTTCACTCCTCATTGTGTTACACAATTTATATAAATCAAGTTCACTGGTACAAAGATATTTTCAGATAGGAACTTAAATATGTACCTAGATGTCGAATGTAGTCTGGATAGCACAGACAGCGCATTTCCAATACCCGTAGTTTACCGCAAACTATATACAAATGCTAAAACATTTCATAATCTTCTCAGCCGTAAATCTAGAAGGTTCGACAAAATATATCCATGCGGTTTGGAATACTGGGATTGTTTGAAGATATAATAGTGGTTTCACTCCTCATTGTCAGTTTTATTGGTCCTTTTGCTTTGGACTTGGTGTCCTGATCTGTACCATTGGTAATAGAGTAATAGTGGAAAAGTATTGGTAGACGTTGGTAATGATTCTGTTTCTGGGTAATTACGGGTTAGGGCATTTGTATGAATTATTTTCTTCAATGCTTTTATTTAGTTAGAGAGAATAATAGATCAACTGAATCGGTTAATCAGGAACTAAATCTTTTCTTAAACACCAACTGTTTGAGACGTCTGTTTTGAATATTGGAACTGGAAGTCCAACTATACAGCAATGCGTGAAGTTGCCATTTAAGTTCGTAAAATGATAAATTTTTAGTCGATCCATGCATGTTGAGGTAATGCCGAGTTAAAAGACACGCGTGAGAAACCTCAGCTTCACGTTCCTTACATCCTAAGTTATAGCTTGGAGCAAGTTTGACGTTGACAAAAGAAGGGACTTCAATGCAACAAAGAACACTCTGAGAGCCACAACTAATTATTGTCTTCTTGTTTTTGACTTTTTACGAGAAAACCGCGTTTTGCCATTGTGATGTCGAAACAAACGAGGAACGGGACGGTACCTCGTAAGGATATTGAAATATTGTCTCGTAAAAATCTTCTTGGAGCCAAATCGTTCAACTTAACCGACCGACGTTTGACGTATGACTTCATTTATCGGACTTCGATATAGTTTTGCAAAGTTCCACCTACAATCCTGGAACTGTATTCCGATCCTTATAACGAACAAGATAAGGTTTAAAATGCTAAAGTTGGATTGAAAGGTTAGGGAGTATAAGTTGTTGTGGGAGATGATTTTGAAAGCATTTCGACCGCAAGGCAATGAGATCGCTCAGTTCTGCAAAACAAAGATTCGGTTTATAGGTGTGTCCGTGATTTACTGGATCAGGTGGTTTGGCGCGTCATGGTGGGAGTGTTATATTTATTTGTATTGGAAATCTTAGAAGTTATTAAAATTATTAACTTTTGAACCCAAGCAGGATCCTTTGACGTGGGCCTATTTTTAATATCGAGTTTTACTAGTACCGTATCGCTTTGAAGTGAAAGTTACTAAATATCGGTTACTCTGAAAATACTGTGAAAGGGAATGTCCCATGAATATTTCCATACTCCGCATGTCTTGTTCTGGCTGTAATTTGACAAGTATTTAAAATTGAAACGGTTTCTAACTAACTCTTTTGTACATTTATTTGGTTCATAACTTTGATACACATTCAGCCGTACCGTTTTAGTGATTAATTATGAATTTATTAAAACTTTTATCGTGAATTCACAATGCATTATTCTTGCATGGAAATATAAACCTTATCTCTAAGGTGTTGAATTAAAATTCGCTTGATGTGATGTTGGTTTATACGACATTTAGGCACGTTAAGTAAAGCTCGTAAAAGCTTAAACTTAGTATTTTTCGCAGGATTTATACCGACAGACCACGGGATTGCATTTTTGTTCGGCTTTTGTGAAAACAAGTGCTAGTGAAGTTTCACTCGTTAATTAAAGTAATCATTGTTTTTTGAGAATTCAATACTGTCGATATATTTCTTCACGAGGTTATTGGAATATTTCGCAGCTTGGAATATAGAAAGTGGAGATGGAATATTTTAAGTTATAATATTCACTTAGAAGTATGTGTACACACGCACACACAATAATAACACAAATTCGTACATATAATTATGAACATCATCTCTAAAACTATGTATGTAGGTAGGTATGTATTTAAAGAGCAACCTTTTCTTCTTATTGGTAAAAAGAGCCGAGCATACGTGTCAGAAGTGAAACTTCTTTGGCAAGATTGAAAAACTGCTTCATGGTGAGGGTATTGCCATGATGTGACCTTAAAATTTTACTCTCAACGCACCTAAATAAGTTTTCACTTCAAAAATCATGGATCATTTCACAAAAATCATTTAACTAAAAATAACGACACATTATAATAGATAAACAACAAAACATTGTGAGTATAATTCGTTGAAAACCCATCACAACGTATAACCGGGCAGCGTTGCTTAACCTCGCATATGCGTGTCCCAAACACATTTATAACACATGCAAATCGCAGATATCGCAAGAAACACGTAAATTTGCCACCGCTGCAAGCTACACACCTGCTGTGCTTAATGTGATGTGATTCACTAGGTGAATGCGACGGGTTTGCTTAGGCGTATGTATATTTTTCGATGTAAGTCAAAATTATTGTTGTTCTATTTTGTTTGAAATGGATGCGTTTTCTACATGCCTTGATGAGTGAAGTATAAGATGATATTTCAAATTTTACAAGTTTATAGTTTAGTTTTTAAGAAAGCTGCGTAGAGTGTATAAAAAATTGTATGATGTAGTTATTTATTCGAAAAATGCTTTAGATAATATTATTACAATAGTTCAAAATTCTAGATGAATCCTAATTATTATTTACCCATTTAACACTGATCTTAATAAGCCTTTACTCATAATAATAAATAAACCACAATTATTTTACAACAATCAAAAACGCCTTCATTATTTTTTAACTACGCGACACATAAAACACGACACCAACCCTAAATTATTAGCACTTCATCCCTATCAAATCTCACCCCAAAATATCCAAAAACAGATATGTTCTGGCTTATCAGACCGACCACAATCCCTGACCCCTTAGTATCAGACCAGTCGAACAAAGCTGGTACAAAACTATAGCCAGCAGGGGTCATGGTATCTGGACGGTCTAACAATTGTTTCACAGTATAAAATAATACAATAAACACAATCGTTTTGTACACGCCCGTCAGTTTTGATTATGCATAGAGTAAGCGAGGTGTAGACTGTTTAAAATAAAAATTTAAATAAATTTCGATTTTTTCATTTCAATACTGTGTATATAGTATATCGTAGCAATTGTCATCTCTAATTACGTATGTAGAGTGTTCTCGCTAAGTTTTGTGATAACGACGTTTTTTTCTTATCAAAATGTAGATTCGTCGAATGCATGTTTCGTTGCGCTATGTTCAGTGGAACCACAGAGTGGAACGCATTTTTAACTGACAGCCTAGCCAGCCATCTTTTCATGTTATAATCCTTTTTTTTGTATTTTACATTAAATACAATTTTTTTTGATTGAGTACTAGTAGAAAGCATTAACTGAAACATAAGACACAATACAAGTTATTTTTACAACTTACATCGTAAAAAATAGCAAAACACTCGTTAAAACTTCTTGAAAATAATAAAAACCTCTGTGCTTCCCTACTCTGTGTCTCAGTTAATATGTTCCCAACAATTGGCCTGTCGGTCCGCGTTAGTGTCTCAAAAGGATTTAATTTTACATTCATGACGTCACACACGCTAATCCTCTCCATTGATGTATGGTTCGCAAAAACGTTCCTGAGGTCAGCTGGGACAAATGAACAAACTTTTTTCTTTGTAATTTTTATTTTTGTGAAATAAGTACTTAAGTTTTATTGAGGCTTATTATAACATATAGAACACTAGGTTTCCGCCCGCGGCTTCGCCCGCGCAGTCAAAGAAAAACCCGCGTAGTTCCCGTTCCCGTGGGATTTCCGGGATTGCGTCATTTTCCCGGGATAAAAAGTAGCCTAAGTATGTCCTTTCTCGGGTATCAAAATATCTCCATACCATAAATTTCATGAAAATTGGTTCAGCAGATTAGGCGTGATTGAGTAACAGACAGACAGACAGAGTTACTTTCGCATTTATAATATTAGTATGGATACTGAGTCCTTATAAAAATAATGTGATGATCCTGACTAGTACTATAACATTATTTGATTACCTTAATCTAGATACTAATATTATAAAGCTGAGGAGTTTGTTTGTTTGTTTGAACGCGCTAATCTCGGAAACTACTCGTCCGATTTGAAAAATTCTTTCGGTGTCAGATAGCCCATTTATCGAGGAAGGCTATATAATATTATCACCTCGCTAAGACCAACAGAAGCGGAGCACTGCGGGTAAAACTGCGAAGCACTGCTGGTCTAAGATATACAAAACATAATATGTCCATAAAATGCAGCAATTATGTAAACATAACAAACATTCTAATATATAGAACTGCACAATAACGTACTACTGTCATCCATACTAATATTATAAATGCGAAAGTAACTCTGTCTGTCTGTCTGTTACTCAATCACGCCTTAACCACTGAACCAATTTGCATGAAATTTGGTATAGAGATATTTTGATATCCGAGAAAGGACATAGGCTACTTTTTACCCCGGGAAATAGGATAGGTTTTATCCCGGAAATCCCACGGGTACGGGAACTATGCGGGTTTTTCTTTGACTGTGCGGGCGAAGCTGCGGGTGGAAAGCTAGTAGAATATACACTCTATTATGTGTATTATGTATTAATTACTGAACTGGCTCCTATTTTGCCAACAGTACTCTGACGCTATCTTATCTCCAAGCTATTCATATGCTATTGTAACACCACCCATCTCCTTTGTGCTTGCTAACTTTGAGTGACATCTCAGTAAGAGTAAGTAGATACTGTAATTGGAAAGGGGCCGTAATTCCGATGGATGTTTAAAAGTGTTAATTGAAGCATATGGTATGTCTCTAGAGGACTGGTCGCATAATGTGAGGGAGTTTGTTTTATTTCATTTATACCCATATGTGCCTCGATGCACCAAGTATTGAACATTGTGTAAAACAATGACAATTTAAAAACTATACCATATTAAAATTAAATACATATATTCAAACACTAGCGGTCCGCCCCGGCTTCGCCCGTGGTACATGTTTACGTTTTCTCTACATAAGAACCTTCCTCATACTTCAAGGCTTATAATAAAAAAGAATTATCGAAATCGGTTCAGCCGTTCTCGAGTTATGCGCTTGCCAACACATTTTGCTTTCATTTTTATATATAAGAAGACTAGCGGTCCGCCCCGGCTTCGCCCGTGGTACATATTTACGTTTTCTCTACATAAAAACCATCCTCGTACTTCAAGGAATATAATAAAA